>BQNB010041383.1:0-30368 GCA_026074375.1 Tanacetum coccineum
ACAAGACTAATGTTGCTCAACAGTTTACACCAAAAATGCATTACAGATTGCCGCATCTCGACAAGGTATACTCTGTCCCACTTTGGCTATTTATTCATCATAGCCTACTACTCTACCAAGTGCGTTTAGCATTATGCCGTCGCAAGACCCAACTTGGCACATGGATACAGGTGCCTCTTCTCATTTAAATTTTAATGTAAGTAGTTTAAGTACCATTTTTAATAAACGCCTATTTCCATCTGTTCGCGTTGGTGATGGCAAGTCTATTCCTGTCACCAACACCGGCCATAGCATTATTCCTTTTCATCATCGCCCACTTCATCTTCATAATGTTCTTGTAACCCCTAATATAATTAAAAATCTCATTTATGTTCGTCAGTTCACTAGGAACAATAATTGTACTATTGAATTTGACGCCTTTGGTTTTTCTGTGAAGGATTACTTGACTCGTCATATCCTCCTTTGATGTAACAGTTCGGGCGATCTCTATCCAGTTACCAAGCTGTCAACTTCTCTTATTTCTTTTCCCTTGACAAGTGCTTCCACGTGGCATCAACGCCTCGGACATCCGGGTGATCAAGTGCTACGTTCGCTTGTCTCTAGTCGTTTTATTTCATGTAATAAAGGAAAAGTAAATGACTAGCTTACCTCTTCCAAAGTTGGAAGAGGCTTATATAAAACTTACAATATAGTGGTATTAGTCCCGACTTTATCCCGAAAAAACGTACTATTTAAACTACTTCAAATACGAGCTATAATAAATGGTAAAATACACGGGGTGACCGAGTCTTTTTCTAATATCTAACAATCTCCCCCCTAAGGGAGGTCACCCCCTGAACATAACCAAAGTAATAACTCAGTCTTTGGTTCGTAGACATTTGAATATTTGTACAATTTGAGATAGTGATCTTGATTCATCTTGGACTGTCTTTGATTGTGATCTTTGAGCTTTACTTGACTTCATTGCCCAATCATAATTTACTTCATCTTGTGTAATTGATCGCCATCTTGTACACTTGTGAAGAAATACATGACATCAGAGTTTGCTGAAGCTTTGACACCTTTATGAGGTCTTTCATAACTTCATAACATGTGTAGGTCGTGTCTGAGCATTCGGTTATTCATTTAAAATCTGAGGTGCTGCGAATTTCCATCTCCATCTCCATCTTTAAGATATCCTGTGATGAAATAGTTAGTACTAAAGAGAAAATTGATTTGAAAAGTCAGTCTAAGTGTTTCTTATGAAAATATTTTGTAACACTTCCCCCCCCCAATCCCGCTTTGATTGTTTGTTAAATGATCAATAACCATCAATTCTTATACTGGAACAAGTTTGATTCACACAGAATCGCACCATCGTTTCTTTCCAGTTGACACAAGTTTGATTCATGTAGAATCGCACAAGTCACCTACCAAGAGCTTGTTTGATGTTGGCTCTAGCAGGATTTCCATCTTCATTGTGAAAAACCAACGTTTCACTCGGATGTTCTAGCAATATCACAAGGATAATGCGTAGGACTCTTGGAATAGACTTGTTTTAACAGTGTGTGAAAGACAAGAGAATTGGATACGTGTCCTAACGAGATTAATTGTCGATCTCTTGGCTCTAGACTCAATAGTGCGTTTTGGTTCTATTAATCGGAGGCTGGAGCTGACTGCCACCTATTCAATATCAACTAACTCGGAGTGAGAAAGTCAATAGATAACGTGTTTAGTCTCCTTGAGAATTGAAACAGACATCTTTTGAAAGATTCTGAGTGGCTAGGGAGGGTTGTGCATTGCATCACTGGGTCTATGATGTCGATCTTCAATGTCAGCAATCATCTTAGTGATTCTGGCAGCATATGTATTGACCAGGTTTCTGCCTAAGGGAATGGAGGGCTTCTTTCTTTACACCCTTTATCTTTACAATTCCTTTTAATTCTTCAACCCCTTTAGTGCTTACCAAGACTTCATGATCTAGAATCCTTGGTTGGTTGTTATTCCAGTTACTGATATAATTTATGTCGGACCACTTTTCCATTATTCCATCGCTATATTCCTTTTACTATCATACCTAAGGACTTCTACCACGTAACTAGTGGGTTTGTCCCTGGGTAGATTCCTCCGGTCTATAGCTGGATCATTGGGCCAGTAGTATCTAACCTTACCAACCTTATAAACTCCAATTAAGTATAAATGCATATGGTCGGTCTTTTGGTACAGTTCTCCTTTCCATAAAACAATGAAAAAATTCATTACAGGTACTTATGATATACAATTTCTATACGTTTAGTTCCGTGATTGGTTTTGTTTGAACAATTTTTCAAAACAACGCTCCCCTCAAAATGTGCTTCGGTATTCGATAATTGTTTTAGCTCGTTTGGGGCTGGAATATGAGTCTAGTAATTAACAGTTTTTATTATAATACACATATTTCTAATCACATTTCTCCCATTATCAAAATTTTTTTTAAACCCTTTGACCACTTTTGGATAATCAATTGATTTAAATTTGTTATTAAAATTTGGGAGTAAAGTGTGGCCTTAATTCGAAGTGTGTAAGAGACATATTGTGCTCCCCTCAATCGTTTGAGGGATATAAAGTTACTACCTACACTTTAATCATCAATAAGATTAACTACTTCCTATGTACAAGGTTATATTATTCAAATAAGAGATAACAATTGACCTTTGATTGTAACGACGGATGTCGTCATGTCGTTTTGTTGATCAGCCTGTAGTCAATACTCTCTTATTTCTTCCCTCATCAAAACTTTCTCTAGACTTCGATAGATCATTCTGATCTGTAGTCCTATTATCGATTGCAGTGATGTAGCACTTCTGCATTCTTCTCTAGGTCATCTATGTCCCTTCATAGTCTCCATGCACTATTATATCGTTACAGCTATGATTATTCTTTAACCATCGTGGTTAGTTTTTCAATTCTCTGTCCAACCGTCCCATATCATAATCTTGTGCTTGCTCATTCAGCCTCATCAAATTTCTTTGATCATTTCTGTCTCTGTAGACAACGGCTCTTGGCTTAGGGATAATGTATATCTTCTTTGAAGTAATTGTCGGCTGCATCCCAATTTGGACGTTCAGGTTTGATCTATTGTTGATAACTTTCAATCCTAGAGCTGCAAGTCTCCTACAGATTCCCAGTTTTCAGGTTTCTTATCCACATGTTGACTGCTGTGTCGAAGCATAGTACTTGTCTGTCTTGGGTAGATGGTTTGAGATTTTCTTGAATATTGAGTAGGTACAGATCTTCAAAATTATTAGGGTGAAGATTTTTGAAATCCTTTTTTGAGTTCTTGTTACATTGGTATCAGCTCGGCTGTAGGATATATCTCCTATTGGTAGTTGTATCTATTTCTCGAAACACCTTAAACACTGATTACCACTGAGAATTCGCAATGCGATCTGACTGCTCATGATCAGAAGGGCTCACTGTGTTGTTGATGTAGGAATCTCTTTTCTTCTAAAAACCACCGTGAGTGATGCCATTAGACCGCATGATGTCATAATTCGGTTCACTTTCAACCCAAATGATGGAACTAATTCTTCGTTAAGGCCAAAAGTTAAGGTAACGGCGGCTTTGAGGTTGGATATGGATAAGCAATTTTTCGCTCTTTGTAAACTGTCAGAAGATAATCCAGATCCTTGTTGAAGAAGAATTGTGGTTGAATAGTTACCTGACCTGGTGGACCTCCTAAGGGCAGTGGTTCATACACATTTCGCAGAATTTGATGACCCTCAGGGTTATACAAATTAACCTTACTTGTCAGCAGCTTATGGCATTCATCCATCTGATATTGAAGAAAGACGTTGTTCTTATGAAAGGCTTTAACAAGGTTGAAAGCTGGACCTTCTAAATCGGCTTTGTAGAGCTTCTTCTTTCCTGTTCGTCTGCAGAACCATTTTATGAATGACCCAATATCATACGTCTTCCTTTGAAGCTGGTTTTCCACAGGAACTTTATACGTTGTGGCGTATGTGTTTGCCAGCTTATATACTCTGGATTGACGGTGGAAATCATTCGGGGGAATGGTCCATTCTGGTTCAGGTGTGGCTGGTCTTTCGCTTTCAGGAATCAGTTTAAACCACGTAGTGGTCGACACCTTGGGAATGTGAGCGTTGTCAGTGTCCTCCATATCTAAGACATTCCCTTCATCTTGCATTGGAATGTCATCTGAAGATTGTTCAGAATGTTCTGATTCGGGATCAGATCTGTGCATCGAAGAGTCAACACCAGCATCTCTTGTGGCAGTGATCTGCCATCAGTTGACGGTAAGAAGTGTGGATGTTGTTTAGAAGTAGATGCATCAGACTCCCGTGGTTTCTTCGAACTTTGCTCATCATCTTTTGTGGGAGGTTTAGCTGAACCAGATGCACCTGAATCGTATCTTCTCCTCTTTGCTGACTTACCCTGGTTTGATCCAGCTGAAGGGCCTTCATCATCATCATCGTCACTATCATGCTTTCTCTTGTGATCTTTAACCCTATCTGCAACTTCCTTATCTATGGCATTTTCATCTGCTGTCAAAGCTTCCATAAGTGCATGGTATAGATGGTAGTTGGCAGTATTTCTTTTTGCAAACTTGATCTTATTCATGTGTTTGAAGAGAGCACTCTTTAGATCGAATTATTCAAGATCAACTTTATCAGTTGACCTGATGGAGTAAGTTAAATCTTGTTTCTCCATCAAACTTTCGATTCCTTTGATTCTGATAATCTCCTTCGGACTCTTTTTAGATTCTTGATTCTGGATAGACTCTGGGCCAGGCAGCACAGAGTATTTCTTAATTAAATCTGCAGTGTGTCGTTCAAGAACCTTAAGGAGAGCATCATCAAGTTTAGTTCCTAGATATTTATCAACAGTCGTAGGAACTTGGGATTTGATTGAAGCCAAAACATCAGCCGAGTGATCAGTCTTCTTAACTTCAGTCATCTCTTGCTCCAATCTTGCCACTCTTAGCTGAAGGGCGATGAATGGAGTGATCTCTAGGAGAGATGTGGTGATTGTTGTAGCTTCTGTGTTGATTGGAGGAGTTGTGACCAGTGATGAGGCTTAGTAGTGAGGACATTTATGAAAGGAGCAATCATGGAGGATTGACGTTTATGTCTGATGACTTGGATCTGGTAAGGATAGGTTCAGACTCACTCTCTAAACTTTAGATTTATCACTGATCATCTTCTGTTGGTTTGTCTTAATAGAAATCGATCCCACAAAGTTAACCAGTGTCAATCGAGAATTTTCTTGGAAGACATAGAAAAGAATGATCTTCTGGTTTTCATCGATGACGCCGTTCGTTCCGTTATGAGCTGCAGGTTTCAATGAAACCTTTGGGTGGCTTTTTGTTGTAGGCGAGGGAACATTCATCATTCCATGTGCTCTAGGGTTTGGTCCAGCAAGGTCACATGTAATTTTCAGAGTATGATCCAGTCTGGGTTTCTCTTCATGTGGCTCAGGGGTCTGGGTCCAGACAGAGACCCCACCCCCATCATGTGCGTTTTTTAGGGTTTGATACAGGTTTGCTTACTCCTGTTGTTACGGTTTGCGAGTCTACTTTACCTTGTTCTTTGTCACCTCTTAGGAGTAGCATGCTTTCTGTTTCAATGTTTGTTCGTTTGATGTAGATGTTGATGATAGATTATGGATCACTTTCCTATGATGTGTAATCTTCAGGCTTGAGAAGGAAGGTCCCAGTGGTCGGAATCATGAGGGAGTTTGATCACCGCCACTCTACAAGGATTATAAACTGATACGAGTTCTTTTCTTCTTTGACATCGAACCTTGGGAACAGGGAATGAGCTACTTGTTCTTCGGTTACTATGGCCTTTCCCTTGCCTTCTACTTCAGGCAGTTTGGGAGTTGTTTCAGATACTGGATCCCTGATCGATACTCCTCCAATAGGTGCACGGACCCAGTGTGGCAGAAAGGCTGGATCCAAGCTAAGCTTAATAGCTCGTTCCATGTCAGCATCATCACCTTCTCCTTCTCCTTTTTCTTGATGCGCTTCCAAACTCATCTGCTTGGCCAGTTCGAGATCAGGATCATCACCTTCTTCTTGAGGAGCAGATTCTTGTTGAGCTTCATCATCTTCATCAACAAGTTGGAAAGTGGGCTTTCCTTTTCTAACTTTCTGTGGAAGCTTACGTTTGGAAGGTTTCTTTGTCAGAGCAGGAGCTGGCTTGGATTGTTTGACTGGTGTGGTGGTTGGGGGCTTTTTAGGTGTAGCACGCTTTGTTGCAGGTTGCACGCTTGCACTTTCTTGAGGAGTTTTCTTTGTATTCTCAGCAACCATTTCCAGATACTTGGGATAATACGAGGATTGTTGAATGGCTTTAGTTATCAGGGGATCGGGAATTGCCATTCCAAACACTTCAACTGACTCACCTTTAGGGACAAACTTGAGATTTCCTAATATAAAATCATCTCCAGTATGATGGACAGCAGAATCAGGACGTCGATGGATGTTGTTATTGCTTGCCAAGAAGTAGATTATCACTTTGGAAAACCGTCCATAAGGAATGAGGAGAGGAGTTACTTTCTTCTTTGGGTTCTTCAGACTGGCTTTGTGACTTGCTTTGTGTGAGAAAAATGTTTGGATTGCTTGAGTAAACTCTTCCCATATAGCTTGCTTATGATCAACATTAGTTTGAGTGACGATTCCCCACTGCATTTGCCAGAACCTGGGTGTTGGGTTTGTCACTTGCCAGATGGTATTTCCTGTCAAGCAATGGTTTGATCATGAGTTAGGATTTGCCTCCATGGTTGATACACCATAAATTCTCCCATTATTTTAGAGAGTACTTTCTACTGGTTCAGGGATACCCACAGCTCATTAACAAAAATCAATCACAGATGTTACAGACGAGGTAACTCAAACGGCTTAGCTAGGATGACAGGTGAATTGCTAATGCCTTTCTGAGAAGATAGCACTTAGCTGAAACCATTGTTCAATCAATCCTGACACTTAACCCAGTTTCTCGTTATATTTCATCGTGTTCCAGAACTGTTGCAGGTAGATAGCAGGAACATTAGCTGAGGCAGTGAAAGCTTGGAAGAAGTTGGTGTTACTCAGGATGTCCACTGATATCTGAAAGATGGGGTTCTTTTGAATCTTTTGAGCATTGAAAAGTAGGTTGCTTTTCCCGATTGTTAACCACTGGAGGCGAGGTTCAATCGCTCATTGTCTATGTAGGAAGTTGGTGGGGACATTTTGTTCTGCCATCGTATTCTGCAAAAGAGTATTTAACAAAGAAGACAAACATTGCAGAGAAAAGAAGTTAGAGAGAACTTCAGCATTGATTAACCACGATTGATTAAAAACAGAGGTAACTCTGGTTTGATTAAAATCTACTAATTATCCAACAGGATCAATTACTTGTTAACTAAGCCCGGATGGGTTTTTTAAAAAAGCAACTGGGTCATTCGAATGGGCCTTGATAGGATTATTGGGCTCAATGGAGTCAAATATGAAAAACTTAGCCCAAACGCCGTCCAGGCTGAATGCCAACTCGCCGTTAGGAGAATTGAGCAACACCGTGAAAATATAAAAAATCGACCAACCGCCCGAGAAGAGACGCACGGTTTACCTGTTGGGAATAAAATAATAGAAAATTTGGAACTCGCTGTTTAGACCAACCCGCTGTTTAGACAACCAGCCGTTAAGGCAACGTGTTAATAAAACCCGGCTGTTAGTCAACCGCTGTTAGTTCAACACTGCTGTTGGGCAACCCGCAGTTGGGACAAACCCGCTTTAGGCAACCCGCTTGTTAGGCAAACACGCTTATGAACCAGCGGGTTGAGTATGTTATATTAATGGATAATAAATTAACCAACTCGCTACTAGAAACATACGCCATCGCATTCGGGCTAGGGTTCATAAAATTCAAACCCCGCACTCCTTTTTCAACACTTATAACATCCTAAGGCATTCCTATGCTATAGATATACATTGCTACCATTCCTTTTCATCAAACACCACTTATATCTTGTTTTTAAACTACAAACCCGCCGTTTTAAGAATCAAAGGAAACTCATTCACTAATATTTGAGGATGAAAACCACACATCAAAACTCATTAATATATACCTTATGAACACTTCCCAGCAACTAGATCACACCATACAACACTACATTGGTGTACTCATCTTAAAACGACCCTAGATCTATTTTTCTACACTTTTTAATGTGTTTTCATTCGATTCCTTTGTATACACACAAAATAACTGTATAGATTATGGATCGATCCATATACACTTTGCAAAGAAAACACTCGAAATTAAGCGATTCGTGGTTTGGTTCTTGGCGTGAGAGTGAGGTTGCGTGATAAGAGAGAGTTGTGTGTTTTTTCGTTGACTAGATTTTTGTAAGTTTGGACCAAATGGAACTCGCGCCTCATATATACTCCTACAGTTTAGTAATTGGCAGATTTTTAGTACCTTAGGATTCCATCTCTTGTTTTTTTGTTTAAAGTTTTTCTAAGGCTATTTTTAAGATTAGCAATTGGCCAATTTTAGTCCCTATTGGTATTAAGGGCTAGGAAACAAAGAGACAAATTCTTTTTACTACCCAAATCTTTACAATAATAGATAACTTTGGTCTTTGAGTTAAATTAATTATACTCCCCTTCAAATACTTAACCATTAGAATACAACCTACACTATTATAATCACTCACTTTCATAGACTCCAACAGTCTTTAATTTAGACCCTTACGATTTTTTCCCATTTACTCCCCCCCTCAAACAATGACCCATTTTCTATTGAAAGAGCTGTAGTCGTTGATTGAGTAGGAAAAGACCAGGCGAACATCGTCCACCATCACATTGTTTTATATACTCCAGAAAGCCCTGGATATAACAGTAATCTATGCCAGACATCAAGCCCTGGGTGTTGCAATTTTGAACGTAATCTGAAGCCTTTTAGTAATTCCAAATGACTTAAAATATTTCTTAAGTATTTTATTTATTATTATTAATTAATTTTAAGCCTTTTAAGTATATATATTATATACATATATGTATCTTTTTTTTAAGTGGCCTATTTACAAAGGATACACTACGACATTCTGTTTACTCATTCTCTCCTTCTTGAAGACGTCTGAGAGTTTCAGGGGTCAAACTTTCTTGCCTTAGCGTGAGAAGGAAGAATTCAAAACCGTTCTCTTGGCTAATGCTTTGGCGAGTATAGTCTGGCAAGCTGGATTATTTGTTTCCCACGAAGTAGAGTTCAACCACTCTATTTTCCACTTGCTCTCGGACGAAATGGTGCCGTATGTCGATGTGTTTAGAGGAGCCCGATATAGTGGCGAAGACATTGTTACAGCAAAGAGCAATAGCACTTTTGTTATCACAGTACAAGTGGGAATCGTTGTAGACAAAGATGTACCTGGTGGAACAACTTGAGCGTTAGTATCAGTAGCAGAGGGTACTGGTTCATTGACTCAAGATTGTTCAAGGTGTTCATCAAACATTGGTTGAAATAACATCTCCATTCTCATTTTAGGTTGGAGCGAGCCCTGATTGAGTTGTCAAGGGGGGGTCATGATGAAAGGTTCGGGTCCTGAACTCATGCGTACAGGAGCTATTGACTGATGCATCTCATCGAATATGACGTGAATTGTTTCCATTAATCGACGAGTTCTCTTGTTGTAGATTCTATAGCCCTTTCTGCTAGGAGATACCCAACGAATTTACCAATGTTGTTTGGCTTGAATTTTCTAGTATCTTCGCTTATCATTTGTAGGATAGCACAGTGCACCCAAATATCATGAAAAATGTAAAACTCAGGCTTCCTTTTCAGCAACAAGTCATAAGGTGGTTTTGTTGTGAGAGTCATGAATTAGGGATCGGTTCTGGGTGTGTTACAAGCCGTAGCTACAAGCTTTGGCCCATAGAATAACATAGGCGCTTATAAGAATTATCTTAATGGGTACGTGCTGGCCTCACAAGTGTGATTACCGGTCTTTCCGACAACGCCGTTTTGTTGAGGAGTTAGTTCTAGGAACAAACTTTGATGAGATTATGCCAAACTCCTTCATTGTATTCAGAATCACTTGGTTGACGGAATCCGTTCCATCTCATTCTGGCGGATGAATTTGACTATTTTGTGAGACATGCTGTATTTGATAAGGAAGTTGATACAAAACTCTGTGGGTATTCATCCTTGACCTCATAAACTTTCCCATGTGACATTTGATAAGTATCCACGACTGTCTAAGTTGTATTTTCTTCCCCTATTAAATGCTCTGGCTATCATTGGACCACACAAGGATCGTGTGTAAGGGTATGCCGAACTTCTATATTTGTGTTTTCAGTTTTTGGTTTGTGGGTGGAAATTCTTTGCTTTTCCAAGTTGACCAGGCTGAAGCACAAGATGATCCTTTTCAAACTTTAAATCTTGGTAGAACTCTAACCAGATCTTTTCGTAGCAAGATCATTTATTGTGCTGAAGTTTAATGTGTTTAAACGACGATGCCAACAACCATTGATTGGACTTGGGAAGATTTGGACTAGCAAGCATATCGGAAGAAGACTTTAATCATATCATCAATCGATATGGAGTACAAATTGGTTGCTACGAAACTACCTTTAAGTATGTATGTTCATGATATCACGAACAAAGCAAGTATGCTTATGTAAGGGCATACTTTCAGATCAGATCACAATAATTCCCTTACAGAGAATAGTTTTAATTTTTTATTGTGTCCAAGGGGCCCTCAACGTAGTATAACTCTTGGATCACACTAATCACCATTAACATAATCTCCATAACCCATGAATAGCTCCTAAGTGTATCATTCCGAATTTAACTGACACCGAAGAAACTTTTCGTCAAAGTTCTTGAGCTTTGACGATTCCCCGTCCATTTGGTTTGAACAGCCTGAGTCCACGATACCAAAAGGCGGACATGTACGACCTGCATTTGAAACACAGTGCGAGTGTTGGAGACGTTGGAATTTCAGTTCCCCTATTTTTGTTGGGGACTGGTGGAGGTTAGTAGTTATGATACGACAATTGCACAGAAAGCTTGTTTAAGGGCACAGTTTCCCTAAGGCAAATTTCTTTACTGTGGGTTACATTGAGAACCACAATTAAGTTTTGCTAAGGCGACTTTCTTTCCTGTGGATCTCCATTGGTAACCAACATTAGCAAAGAGTTTTCTCGTTGCTTGAGTTTCTTTCCTGTGGGTCTCCATTGATAACCAATATCTATAAATAGTTTTCTCGTAGCTTTCCAAACCCGCTTGGTCTTGTACAAACTGTTATCAGACAGTCTGCCTTTTGGTTTCCAGATCTGCTTCCCTTTATTCAAGATAGTTTTAACAGTGGAGGTAGCATTCACAGAATTCAAAATATTAACAACACACATTCCATGACTTGCAGAGTTTACACCTTTGTTACAAGTTTTGCACACAGGTTCAGAATTCGAATTAATTACAACACGCTTAGAGCTAATGCTAGAATCAACCCGATTTACTTTTGTCCAAACTGACTTATTTGTCCTAAGGCGTACTTCTACTTCCTTCTTATTCTCCTTCTTAGCAGGCAGGATCCTATTTTTCTTTGTATTGCTTCTAGGCTTTGATCCGCTTGCTTCAGTGGAATCGTTTACTCCTGTAGAGGGAATCACAGGGATATTAGTCTGTTGAACTCTCTGGTGCACTTTGTGTTTCTGTGTGTTGCTAGATGAAGTTCCTGGTTTATCACTAAACGTAACTTGCTTTTTCCTAGTAACAGGGGTAGAGGGAGCCTTGTTATCTCTTTCATTGAAACTTTTTGGGCAAGTGCCAATCACATATTCTAACAATTCCTGAGATAACTTAGTGTATTGGCAAGCATAGTTAAGTGAATTATCCAGTGGTTTAACTACTCTAGCTTCCTCTACAATCTCCCTAACCGTTTCTACACTCTCCTTAAGATGGCTGATATAGTTTAAATGAGCACTCCTATTGTTCTTAAGGGGATGAGGGATGGGTTTAACGTCAATGGCATACATGCCAGGAGCAAGAACTTTTGGTTTGACATAGTCACTAGTGAAACAAGGCTCTTTACTTCGCAATTGAGCTTTTAGACTCTCAATTTCATTTAACATCGTAGATGTCTTTTCACTTGTGTGAGCACGCGTAATCTTAATTGAGTCATACAATTCCTTGTAATGTTGTTTGACCTTTTCTAGTTCTATTCTAACGCAATCATTTTGTTCAATGAGAGCAGTGACATCTTTAGCATTATATGGCTCACAACTTCTGTCATTCACATTAGCGACTAGAACTTTCAAGTTTCTAATCACGTTGTCCTTTTCTTGAATCTGATGTTCCAGATTCTTGATCTTAAAGAATGAGTTAAAATCAGGAGCTTCCTGTGATGCTTGTGAATTTTTATTATCAAAACTTTCTTGAAGATGTTGATACTTTAATTGCAAATTTAGGTATTCCCTTTCAAGTTTTGAAATAAGTTTTGACTCATCATGAACTTTAGACATGTCAGCTTCAAGATCTAGACAACGTGATTTTTCCACATCATACAGCAGTTGAGTCGACAAACAATTAACAATCAGATTCTCATTTTCAATGAGAAGGTTTTTCTTTTCAATTTCAGCACATTGCTTGTCTACAGTATTCTTGTCCACTTCGTTATTCATTTGATCAAAAATTTCTTCCATTTCTTTAACTTCTTTAAAGAGGGCTGTTTGAACTCCAACAAAGTGTTCTTTAAGAGTTTTGAAAAATGGAATAACTTCAGTGAGGTAACATCTTTTTGTTTGCTCAAAACCTCTTTCCCCCTCTGTAAGACCTGATGGTGTGATTCTAGTTTTGCAAGTTTTGTCAAATTCCTCAAATTCAGTAAAAAGTGTGTAGTACATAAAGAAATAATCTATCACGTACTTTTAGTTGGAAGAATTCTGGGGACAAGCTTGACAGGAGTATTGGGTGGATACACTGTCAATGCTGAAATTGGTTTTGGAACTGAGGTCTCAGCCTTTTTCCTGTTGTTGTCATCTAAGGACCAAAAATATCTGATCTGGGGTCAGATTCTTGGGATGCAAAGTTTCAAGAAAAGTTCTCTTTCAGTAAATCAGGGGGGGGGGGGGCATCCTAAATTTATTTCCACACATAAGGGCTTTGCATTTTTCAACACATTCTATTCCTATGTTATCTCACAACTCACGTTATCCTCTGAGTCATGGTAATGACGGGTGTATGATTGTAGTGACAAGTGCATGACCATTATACAGAGCAGCACTGAGCTTGATTTGCACAAAAAAATAAATACAGCAAGATAAAATAAAAAGAAGAAAAAAAAAAAAAAAAAAAAAGAACAAAAAAAACAAAAGAAAAAAATTAAGGAAAAAAAAAAAAAAAAAGGAAATAATAAAAGAAAAAAAAAAAAAAGCGGACATACGGGATGTTGAAGCCTATGCTAACTTGTGCTTTTCATCATAAAATGATTTTTGGAGTTTACCAACCATGTGAACTGTTTGAACAACTGAATCCTGTTTGTATAATCTATCTTCAATCTTATCTTTTAGCTTCTTTAAGTCCAAAAACTCTTCAAGGAATTTGTCTTCTTTTTGTTTAAAATCCTTTTTCAAAAGTGTTACTTCTTTTGTCTTGACTTATAATGGACAAACTGTAGAACTAAGGAGTATTGTGCTGAATGAAGTTTCAGAAATTTTAAAGAAGTTTCCATTCTTTCGTCTTAGATGAATATTCCATTTGTTCAACAATTGTTCGTTCTCTATTAATTTAATTCAAACTTGCCCGGTTTTTCATATTCCCCGACCAGACTCTTTTTAATCTCGCAAAGTTCAAAGGTCACTGAGTCATTCATTACCATTCAGGCTTATTCGTAATATACTTTGGTACACCCTTTCATGATTTCATCAAGAATAGACAAGAGTGCATCATATCGTACATAGATCATGTTTTTTACATTGTACAACCCCATGGTTCTTCGTTGTCTTCCCAAACTGAACATACGAATAAACAGTAACTATCACTCGTATAGTCAGCATCAGTAGTCAACAACGTAGTTGTGTTGTACATCATTGCATCTCGTGGTACTTCATGATAGTCACCCATAAAGATCTACAAAAAGCATCATGATCATGTACTCATCAAATGGATAATTCGAGTCATATGATGGGGCCCGGCATCATCGAGATGGATCTTCAATGTGAGGTTTGCATGAACATGGTCTGATGAAGGTGGACCCTCAACAACATCAGAGTCGAATGCATCACATCATCAGCTCAAAAATATGGTCACACATTGAGGTGCCAAATCATCTCGTTTGAATCATCCACATCATCATCAACGTTGGTATAACCTGTTCCCCCGTCAAGAAACAACAACTTTTCTTCATACCAGTACTGCTCCACTCTCCCTGGGCTTTCTTTAGTAGCATCTTGTCCGTTGAAGTAGTACTGAATCTTGAAGTCGCATTTGGCCTTGACATTCACGTGCATGTGCCTTAGTCCGTTACTGTTTAGCACTTGATGGTTTCGCTTGACCAGGATTCATCATGCCTCCCAGTTCGAGCTCCTACATTTTCCCGCACCCCATTTCCTCTTAGCATAGTTTCTCTGAAATGGTGCTATCCTTGATTGTAGCATTGTATCTCCACGGACATCTGGAACTACAACTTTCCCGTCTGAAACCATAGCCTTTATTCCTTGCATTAGACGAAGATCTAATTGATTGTTAGTTTGAGGAAGATGATTTGTACGATTTGATGGGAGGGCAAGTGTGTTGGATAAACTTTCAATCAAGTTTTCTGTTGAAGAACTTCCTGAGTCCATTTGAAAGTTGTCAGCAGGAGATGGTTCTTTTGACTTGGATGGTTGTGTTGGATACTGCTGAACTGAGGCGTCCGACACTAGTGCCAAAGGATCATTATTTGGTTGAATGAACCTTTCCATCATGATTCTGTTCTCATTAGCATGCACCTCATGTTGCTTCAAGTAAGCATATAGCTGATCAAAGTTTGACTCTTTCAAACCTCTGTTAAGTTTGACTTCAGTTATTAATCTACTCCACTCAGGTAACATGTTGTTCACAAACTTTGAGTTAAGCTGCATCCTGGGCATGGTCATCTTGATGTTTCTCATGTCATTGATGAGCTTTGTAAACCTAACGTAGTATCCTTGAATGGTTTCTCCTTTGTTTTGACAGAAGTGTTCAAATTCATCGTATAACTGAGATTCCCTGTCATCCTTTGTTAACTCAGAACCTTCCAGAATGTCTTTGGCGTCAGTATAGAATAGAAGAGTGAGTAGATGTCCTTGGTATACCCTTGAAGTAGGATATTGGTTGCACGAATGTCAGCTTTATACCTTTCCTTTTCTTCAGCTGAAAGGTCGTTAAGGACTCTAGCACGTACTGGACCTTGTTGAACTGCACCCTCAGTTCCTCCAGTAATAACATCTGAGACCGTTCCCATATGAAATGGTTCCGTACTTAATGGACCTTCATACTGTTTCTCATCATTACCCTTTCCTATACAGTACCGACGTATACGTTGTTTCCAAGAATCCAAGTCCTGTTCTATCAAGCATTGGTGGCGCGTATCAGAACCGGCACACTGGGTGTCTTCTTGCATACAGACATCTTGTCATTATTATGATATATATGTTTTTTTGTAACACCCCCATTTTACAATATAGCAGCGGAAAGCTAATCTGGGGTATACTTCATGGATACAACAATCATAATCATAGAAAAACAACTTATAAAAAAAAGAGATTTGTTTGAAAATTTAGTTATCCTTCATTATAATCAAGTTTTTACAAAATGCAGGTCCCGAAAATACAAAAATATCAAGTTTGATGGATACCAGTATAAGCCATCTCGATCCATTCCAATCCGTGCCGCAACTTGCTTAATTTACCCGAGATAAACATGCTAAAAGGGTCAACCAAGGTTGAGTGAAATTCATAGTGTTTTGGAATGTACTAGTTAAAACAAGTTATCGAATGGAAATAATGCCTTTGCAGGATAATTATATCATGCAGATCATTATTATTATGGCGAATATAGTATTATCATGGGAAAACTAGTTGAATATTATCATAATGTTGAATGCAAGTCACTATAATGGTAATAATTGCAACGAATACAATTATCATGGAAAATCAGGGTAATATTATTATTGTACCTAAGCTCATGACATCAATACATTAACAGGGAAATCACCGTAGTGATATTGGTTAGGGACAGATGTCCCCGTGGAAAAGGTAACTTGCCAAGGTTACCTATTAGGACAAATATAGTGCGTTTGGCTACCCCAAGCATGGGTATACAAACGGGAGCCGTCACCCTCAATAGATCTATTCACAATATTTACGTTCACTCGGAATGCAAGTAATTAATGATTCATGATATGTAAATAATGGCACTGGAAGCTACTTAGGCAATAATATATCTGAATAACATGCATTTAGAAAACACTTGCATTCATGGTTTATATCAGGTATCACAGGGTTATAAAGTATTCAAAAGATTGAAAAGCGAGGCTATGAACTCACCTGGTAGGTAGATGTAATAAATATTCTGAAATGAAAGCTGACGACCTTATCACAATCTTAACCAGGGAAGGTTGATATAGTAAAATGATAGTAAATAGCCACGTCACACAACCTGAGTAGAATATGTCAAGTCTTAGGAAGATTGTACTTTAGAACTTTGGTTTAAGAGTTATGAGTTTGATTGAAGAGTTTGGAATTATTGTATCACTGTTCGGGCCATCATAATTCAGAAGTCATTCAGTAAACGTTTGAGGAGCTAGGGCACTTTAAATCGTAAACCCAACAACTCAGTCAGAACGTAATACCAAGATGAAACTCCTTAATATGAAGCTCCCTAGTATTGTGATACGGAATTATCACTTTATTAATTCATGGATAACTTTACATATGAAACTATGAAAGAGTTGATACTTATGCTACGTATCTCGTAGCAGGTTTCTAGAATAAAAGTAACAAATGACAAGGATTGTAGCTTGATGATATAATCGTTTTAAGCGTTTTAATCAATATCTGGAAATGTTAAGCATGAGAAGCGTTATTAAAAAGTTATGCCTTGTAAGGTTTTAAACATGATTTTATACTTTTTCAAAATGTTACATTTTAGACCCTTGAGTTTGAAAAGTGGCAAAATATACCCTTAGGGTTTGCACTTTTACGAGTTTGGTCATTCAAGTTTAACAGATGTACCAACTAAACCTTGTACTTTAGAAAGTGACATAATAGCCCCTTATTGTTATAACTTTGATAAAATGAACGTTTTTAGCCCATTTAGTTATAGTTTCTGTAAGTTATGTATATACCCCTTGCATTGGAGAATATTTTCAAAACATGTCCAAATTTGCCATGCAAGCTTATTTTAAAATTTCTATAGATAAAATAATGAAGATTAATGCAACGAAAGTTTAGAATAACGATTCGTTAAGCTAGGAAGCAAAACGGGTCAAATTAGGGTTTCAAAATGTAAACGTACGGGTTTTAAGATCAAATTCCTTCACTAATCAATAAAGTGATTATTTTAACATTAGTTAAGCATGCTAGGATAGATTATAACAATATTTAATCATTATAACATTTAGTTTTAAGAAAAACGCGAAATTAGGGTTTTGGGTGTAGGGTTTTGGATCAAATGGAAAAATGAGCAAGAATTGGTTATGAACCTTTAACAAGAGTACTATTTGTGTATCATATGAACATTATAAGAGTGTAGGAACAGAAGTAGAATCCTTCGAACCTGGGTTTGAGCTTATAGCTTGAAAACGGGTTGAAATCAGGACTTTTAGCTTCGTACGCCTAGAATAATGACTCTCGGGCTTCTTTTCTTGGGTTTACTTTTAATTACATATATTCTTGAGGATCTTAGGATCTATTAGAATTCATATTGAGAAAAGGATTACTGCTATGATGGGTTATAGAGGAGGAAGTGGGGGATGAGTAGAAATGAAAGCATAACACTCCTATTTATAGTGTTTCAACCCTTAAAGGCCAAGGTTTCCTTATGATTCTGATTTAGGACGTATGGAACAGCTAGAGGGTGATGAGGAGAGGCTATGAGATGAGTTGTATAAGCTAGAAACTAGCTTTGAGGTGTTGTCTTGCTCTTGTGATGCCGTGTGTAAACAAGGAAGAAAAAGAGACCATATGGCCAATTTTTGTACCAAGAACATATAATATTTTTGTTATAGCAGGTGGGTAAGCTGCTATGGAGCATGTGGGTGAGTCATGAGGTGCTTTATTGCCAAAATGGAAAGTTTCCTAAAATGGGTCAATTTGCAAGATTATGGGGCGCGAGTTCATTTAAGGGCTTATTTAGGGTTTTCAAAGCTTGTAATCCATGTTAATTTGATCAAATAATAATGGAATAATGTTTGTAAGGGATTGTATTAAGGATAATAACAAGATTGATAGGTGGTTAGGGTTTAAAATGGGCAAAATGAGTAAACGGGGTCCAAAGTTCTAATTAGGGCAAATTAGGGTTTCTTGGAATTCGTTTTGCATATAGTTGAAGTAAAATGATGAGATTTGATGATTGTTATATGAGTGAGAATTTGTAAACTAAGTTATTCAACTTATTTGATTTGGTCTAGGTTTACAATGGAGAAAACATGAAGAAAAACAGGTCATGGTTTAGAAACTAGCTCGGTTTTAGGGTTTAGGGTTGTGAATTAGGGTTTTAAGTGGAAAAATGTTTATAAATGTTTCATGAATAGAATAGTTAGTGTTTACAACACTGTTTTTGAGTGTAGTAGCTTGTACACAAGTGATGTGAAGGAATTTATGAATGGAAAACGGAGGTAAAACGGCTATTTTAGATGTCATGCTTAATGACTTATACCCCTTTATGCTTTGAACTTGCTAACTTGACTTGGAGGGAGTTTATATTTCAATTGAGATGTTATATTACTCTGCTGTATATTGTTTAGTAGTTGTACATTCAACTTTAGTTATTAACCTTTCATGGAATTTAGGGTTTCAGAGGTATATGATAAACGTTTAATGCCGTTTTGATATAACGTTGCGAATGGTACATTATAGGAATAATGTACTTTGTAATAAGGATATGATGATATTAACTTGACATATTGTGATGTTTACTTGACATATATGAAGATAGGATTGCCATAGATAGGTTGCGTGAGCTCGTCTACTTTAGTTATGTAAGTTACATGACATACTGAGATATTGACAATGCAAGTAATGTAATAAAGCGAAAAATTTCCCCGTATAATTATGATCATAGTAAAATAGGTTGATGAAAATTCTTGGGTTGTTATACAAAATCTAGAAGATTAGAAACTAAGGAAGTCGTAGGTTCTGTTGTTGGTACAGGTGTTGTTGTTGTCATCTGTAGAATAGAAGAGAATGGCTGAATTATCAGAGTAACGATCGTTACATAAACAGTAGAAATTTTCGGGATAGCCATCACAGGTATTGAGTTATTTGGGGTTGCTTGAGTGCATAATTCTTCATGATAAGTCTTGACATTCATCATAGAAGCTACTTCATCAATGACTGGTGGAGCATTATCCAAATTAAGAAATTTGCTTGTAAAGTTGGATGAAACAGAAAAGCTTTACTTTAAACCTTTAGTCTTTTGTGAAGAGGTGAGTGTCACGTGTGCATCTTCAATGACTTGCTCATATGACTTTTCTTGAGAAGCACTTTCATGAGTAGTTTCAATCATCTTTGCATCTTCTTTCCCTACTTCTTTAGGTTCTGTAAATTTTGACCTCACGTTTACATCCTTGTATAAATCATCATACTCTTCATCATCATCATTGAATTCAAAGCTATCAGGAGTACGTACATCATCTTCTTCTTTTTCTTCTTCTTTATCATCATTTGGATTTAGATTCAGATTCTCATCTTAATCAGACTCTGTCTTTTCACTGTCACTTGTTTCTTTTTCGTCATTAGCATCACTTTTAACATCATCATCCTTGGTTACTTCATCACTATTATCTTCATTACTTTCATCATCATCACTATCTCCCCACAATTCATTTTCACTCTCGGAAAGAGATTTGGGTACATCTGGAACCCATGGTTTAGTACCAGTTCATTCATCTGCACCAGATGTCTTGCGTTGTTGCTCATCAGGAACCCCTAATTCAAAATCAGTTCTTTCACCTAAGCTACTTGCTTGAGAGATATGAAAGTGTTTCTTGCTTCATTTTGTAGCCTCCTTGAGCTTAGCAGCTTTAGATAGAGCTACTTCTGAGAGTACATTCAAACCTTTACCTTTGTCAGCCTCAACTAGTGCTTTCTTCTTTGTCGGTTTAGGTTTAGAAGCTGACTTCTTCTTGGAAGGTACATCTTTCTTAGCTTTGGTAGGCTTCTTCTTGGAAGGAATTTCCTCAGATGAGATGGCTAAATCAGATTTTGTTTTAGGTTTCTTTGATTTTAAGGGTTCAGCTCCTGAGAGATTGCATAATAAGTCTTGTAAGATACAGAGTCCAGCATGGCTTGATTTGTCATTGCTTTAGGGAGAATAGCACCATATATTTAGGCGTCTTCATGTCTGGAGATGAATCTCGTGGTCCTCATTAAGCTATCATCACGAGTAGTGTGCATAAACGTTCTGTTTCTCATTGAGATGGACTTATCTTTTTATAGGAAGTGTTGAATGATAATCTTGTGGATTAGGTTTGTACATCTTGTCTTGTTTTCTTAGAATCTATGTTATCAATCTGGTAAGCCAAGTCCTCCCATATTAAAGCAACAAAGTCTAAATTCTTCTTGTAGTACATTCCCCATATGATTTGAACTCTTAAAAGTCGAATCTAGTCAAGACCAGATACCTTACCACAAAGATATTTGTTGATGATTAATGCAAAGGTTCTCCATGGTTGATGTAGATGATCAACAATTACATCAGTGATGTACTTGATTTATCTTGAATGACCAAGTTCATGGATAAAAGATAGAACTTCCTCTTCAGATGGGGGTTCATCAAATTCTTGACCCGGAATCCTTAGACATATGTTGAGAATACCTCTGAACACTTCAATATTCATAGAAAACTTCTTGTTGTCGATCTTGAATCGATATGATGCCTTATGTTTGTCGACGATAGCCCAGAACTGATGCATGAAGATGACTAGAACTTCAGCAGTGATAAGGAATGCAGGATAGCATGTTATAAGAGAAAGGACATCCAACACTACTTGATAAGTAGGTTCCTTTGGCTTCATTCATGGATTGATCCATTTGTTACATTTACCGATGACACGATGGTTTTCTAGAGCAACTAGGGCATTGTCCAGTTCAATTTGTTGAGCTTTAGAAGTCATGATTCTGCTAAGAGTTTTCCAATACAATTTATATATAACCATGTTTATATATGACACTATATGGAATTATGTTTAAAGACAGCCATGCATTTAGATTGTAAAATTAAGATTATTAATCAAAGGATTAAGAAAACATAGACAAGCAAACATGTAGCACACATAGGAGAATACCTAAACAAAACTAATTCGCCTCCTTAAGAAACACATTAATTTGCCTCCTTAAAAAAAATCAAATTAGCCATAATTAGAAATTCTATTTAGCCTCCTTAAGGAAAAAAATTTCTCATTTTGCCTCCTTAAGGGAAATTCTATTCGCCACCTTAAGGAGAAATTCTAATTCGCCTACTAAAGGGAAAATTCTAATTCACCTCCTTAAGGAGAAATTCTAATTGGCCTCCTAAAGGGAAAATTCTAATTCTCCTCCTTAAGGAGAAATTCTAATTCGCCTCCTAAAGGGAAAATTCTAATTTGCCTCCTTTAAGGACGGGGTTAACTTCGCCTCTTAAAGAGGGACTAAATTAGCTCCTGATGGAGGTCGGAATAATTTGCCTAATGAAGGAGTATAATACGCTGCTATTGTCAGTGCCTAATTCGCCTTGATAATTCAAAGTTATAAACTTAATGATTTTAGACATAAAAAATCATTCAAAGGGGAACTTTAGCAACACATAACATCATATGACCCATCTCAATCAAGAATTAACCACAAAAATTGCCACAATGCTTAAAACGAACACCGGAATCACATAAATCACATTCATAAGTTTCATTTATGTTCAAACAAAAGATATAAGGGCTCTAATGCATACAAGGATAGGTTATAATACAGTCAAAACACAAACCCATTAACACTTCCTATTTCTACCCATTTTCCCTTAATTTCGCACACAAGAATCATCAAAAACCTAATCAATGTATGTCCCCATCAAAAACTGTTATAAACGAGTCATCTATATCTTATTGGGATCAAAACCCCTCTATCAATTTCAACTTTAACCAACTTTTGATTCTGCGAACCTAAACACAAACTCACGTCATACCCCCCCCCCCCCCCCCCCCACCAGGGTTTTTAAGCTCTAGTGACTGAAATTGATCAATTCCTTTTGATTATAGACTCATTAGGATGTAACGAACATATTTCTAGTTATACCTTAAGCTTGAAACAGAAAAGTTGAGGTGTTCTTGATGATGAAGATTCAAATAAGGTGGGAGGGAAAAAATTTAATGAGTGTGTGTATGGTACTATGTAGAAACGAGGCAAGGGGGTGTTTGTGTTTGAACTTTAAAAGTTTGACATAAATGCCCCCTGAACTTCTAGACCTTATGCATTTTTTCTTAAACAAGTTATCTAAGGTATGAATAAGTTTAACAATTAGCACATTTAGTCCTTAATATTTTAACTACCACATTAGCACAAACTTTTTTTACGCAATTAAATCCCTAAAGGCATAAACACATAATAGTTAAGGCACACTTATAGCTAAACTTTATTACTACCACCTTTAAGGTTAACCCGTTATTGTTTAAAACCTTTTTCCTTTATCACAAACTGATTTTATGAAGAAGATATTTGATATTTTCTCTCCCTCAAACAATGACCCGTTTTTTATTTAAAAAGTTATAGTCGTTGTTTTAGTGTTCAAATGTCTTTGAAAATGGTTTTCTAATGACTTTCCGATATTAATGTTTTAAGTCTGAAAAACAACACCATAGAAAATAATATTTCTCTTATTTTAACACATAAGCGCACTGACACGTACACTTATGGAATATAGGAAGCACGGGTTGTGATGCAACGTAATCACAAGCCTTTGAATGAATATGAAGTAATTCATTCCTGAGAAAAATAAATTTCCCGTTGTAACGTGAAGTTTTTTTTTTTGAAATACTTGCCTTTAAGATGATGATCGGGTTACTATCAGAAATAATAGCAAGCCATTTTGGCATGTTTTAAGAGCTTTTTTTTTTGAATAAAATATAAAACATTTGACTCGGACTTATTTTACAACCTCGTTTCAATTATTTTAAATGACATTTCTAAGGCCGTAAATGTTATCGATTTTCAGTAGACATGCCAGAGATACATATTTTTATATTTTTCTGATTTTTTAATTTTTTAATTTTCTTTTGGAAAACAATTATATAAAAGAAAAATATTTTTATGTTTTTTTATATACATATGATACATGATATATTACGAGTTACCACCATTACTCGTCCTCTTTCTTTGTTAGACATTTAAGAGTTTCCAGAGACATGCTTTTCATACCGAGCTTTTCAATCAAGAAATTAAATCTTTCTCTTGGCAAGGGTTTGGTAAAGATGTCAGCCAGTTGATATTCCGTTCGAACAAAGTAGAGTTCCACTATTTCATTCTCCACCTGCTCCTTTATAAAATGGTATCGTACATCAATGTGTTTGGCTCTTGAGTGTTATACGTTGTTGTAGCATAGAGCAATCGCACTTTTGTTATCGCAGTATAGAGGAATCTTATTTAATTGAAAAGCTTCAATTGTTAGGGCTGTGAACGATCCTTAAGATTTGGGCACAACTCCTTATAAGGAATTATACTCCTCCTCTGTACTTGATATCGCAATTCTCTTTAGCTTCTTGTAAGACCAGCTAACAAGTTTATCACCTAAGAATTAAGCGCTTCCTGATGTACTGCGTGATCTGCATCAGCATATGCTGTTAGAGACATGCTGGTATCCTTCGAGTACTAGAGACCTATGTTAATGGTTCCCTTTAGGTATCAAAAGATTTGTTTAACCGCATTTAAGCTTTTCCTACTACCGGGCACATAAGCAGTCTGCATAAATAAGGTCAGTTCTACTGGATGTCAGATACATGAGGGATCCAATCATGCTACGGTAAAGTATAGCATCAACTGGTGTGCCCTGTAGATCTTCATCCAGTTTATTCTTTTCCACCATATGTGTGTCTACAAAATCACTAGTTAGCAAACCATATTTTTTAATAATTTCATAAGCATATCTTGTTTGGTTTAGGAAGATGCCTCTAGGACTTCCTTCCCTCTGAGATTATTTGGTAAATCCTAAAAGAATGCCTCTGCCCCATCATCGAGTCTTGAAGTTAGTGGTGATAGATTAGCAAAACTATTACACAAAAGCAGTATTTACCACGTGGATGCAAATATGATATCGTCAACATAAATTTGTACCAGTAATAAGTCATTTCCTGCTTTCCGTGTGAAGAGTGTTGGATCCACTGCACCTTTAGAGAAATGTTGTCAAATGAGGAAACTTAACAGCATGTCATACCATGCACGCAATGATTGTTTGAGACCGTACAAGGCCTTTTGAAAAACATAGACCTCCTCTTTTAGCTCTCCATTTAAGAAATCCGTTTTTACATCCATTTGGAAAATCATAATATTCTTGTTGGCTGCATTTGCTACAATGATCCAGATGGCATCTATTTTTGCAACCGGTGCAAATGATTCCTTGTAATCGAATCCCTCTTCTTGCCTGAATCCTTAAGCAACTAATCTAGCCTTATTCTTTTGTACCTCACAAAATTCATCCCTCTTGACCTTATAAATCTAGATTAGTTTGATCAACATGACTTTATCTGGACACGGCACCAATTCCTAAACTTGTAGCCTTTCAAATTCATGAATTTCTTCTTGCATTGCATCGATCCATGACGGTTTGGTCATTGTTTGTTTGAAGTTCTTTGGTACGACTGAAGTTCAGAAGGCATCAAAATAACACCACATAGCATCAGTCTGCAGTTACTTTTTGGTAAAGACAGATTGAGAAGGATCTCTGATTACATTTACTATAGGATGATCCTTATTCTATATACCAATTGATTTTAATGGAGTGTGGATTGGTCTTACATTAGATGACGATCCTTGAGAAGTCGAGTCTTTATGAAGAGATTCATGAAGTGGATCATTATGAAAATGTGGCGTTATCTTCAAAACCTTGAGAAATAATTGGAGAATGTTCTTATTCTTGTGTTGATGGGATACTTGTTGATGGAGCATCTTGGTCAATTGACGTAGACACAGGTGAATTGGTTAAATCAATAGCTCTTGGTGTAGCAGTAACTGGAACTTGAGATACAACAATTGTTGGAGGATTGAAGTATTCATCAAACATATGATGGAACAAACGATCCTAATCATCTCTTGCTGGTGGAATACAAGGTTGTAGAGGAATAGAGTTTGGAACAAGTCCTGAACTGGATGTTGCAGGAGTCATGGATTAAAGCCCGGGTCCTGAACAGAGTTGTTCAGAAGCCATTGCCGTCAGCTCAGCAGTTGTAGACAAACTCAGTTGTAGATGCGGTAAGCTTTCTTCTTGGGTGCACATCCAATGAAAATACCTATATCAACTTTAGCTTGAAGTTTGCCCAAATCCTCACTATCATTGTTTGGATAGCAAAGTGCACCAAAGACATAAAGGTAAGATAGATCAAGTTTTCTGTCATGTAAGAGCTCATAAGGAGTTTTTCCATGGCGGCGATGTATAATGGATCGGTTTTAGGTGTAACATGCGGTAGCAACTGTCTCGGCTCATAGAAATAAAGGAGATTTTGCATAGATTAACATTGTTCGAGCAGCTTCAACAAGAGTATGATTCGGGCCTTTCAAAGACGCCATTTTGTTGTGGAGATCGCGCAACTGATGTTTCATGAGAGATACCAACACTTTCATAATAGCTACGCAGAGTTTGATTGACAAACTCAGTTCCATTATCTGTACGAATGTTCCTGACAAGCGTATTCAATCTAACTTGTATCATCTTCAGAAACTTGATTATGAAATCACGAGCTTCATCTTTTGATGCTAGAAACTTCACCCATGTGAACCGAGAGTAGTCATCCACAATTACGAGGATGTCCTTTTTCCCATTTATACTTGCAACACGCATAGGCATTTCGATCAAGAAAAATATTGTTGTGTTTTTATGTTTTCTTATATACATATGATACAGGATATATCGCGATTAACCACCTTTACTCGTCCTCTTACTCCGTTAGACGTTTTAGCGTTTCCAGAGACATGCTTCTCATACCGAGCTTTTCGATCAAGAAATTAAATCTTTCTCTTGGCAATGGTTTGGTAAAGATGTTAGCCAGTTGATATTCCGTCCAAACAAAGTAGAGTTCCACTATTCTATTCTCCATCTGCTGCTTTATAAAATGGTATCGTACATCGATGTGCTTGACTCTTAAGTGTTGTACGTTGTTGTAGCGTAGAGCAATCGCACTTTTGTTGTCGCAGTATAAAGGAATCTTATTGAATTGAGAACCATAATCTGTTAGCTTTGAACGCATCCATATGATTTGAGCACAACACCCAGATAAGGCAATATATTCCACCTCTGTACTCGATATGGCAGTGCTCTTTTGCTTCTTGGAAGACCAGCTAACAAGTTTATCACCTAAGAATTAAGTGCTTCCTAATGTACCGCGTCTAGTGTCCTGACACCCCTGCATATGCTGTTAGAGACATGTCGGTATCCTTCGAGTACTAGAGACCCATGTTAATGGTTCCCTTTAGGTATCAAAAGATCTGTTTAACTGCATTTAAGTGTTTTCAGTAGGCTTTGCCTGATACCGGGCACATAAACAAACTGCATAAATAAGGTCGGGTCTACTGGATGTCAGATACATGAGGGATCCAACCATGTTATGGTGAAGTATAACATCAACTGGTATCTCCTGTAGATCTTCATCCAGTTTACTCTTTTCTACCATAGGTGTGTCTACAGAATCACTAGTTAGCATACCATATTTTTTAATAATTTTAGAAGCATATTTTGACTGGTTTAGGAAGATGCCTCTAGGACTTTGAGAAATTTGTATTCCTAATAAGAATGACATCTGCCCCATCATCTACATCTTGAACTTAGTGGTCATCAGATTAGCAAACTCATTACACATACTAATATTAGTGGATGCAAATATTATATCGTCAACATAAATTTGTATCAGTAATAAGTCGTTCCTTGCTTTTCGTGTAAAGATCGTCGGATCAACTGCACCTTTGGAGAAATGTTGTGAAATGAGGAAACTTGACAGCATGTCGTACCATGTACGTGGTTCTTGTTTGAGACCGTACATGACCTTTTTGAGCTTATACACATGTGATAGGTTGTCCTGATCCGCAAATCCTTCTAGTTAAGAAACATAGACCTCTTCTTTGAGCTCGCCATTTAAGAAAGCCGTTTTGACATCCATTTAGAAAATTGTCATATTTTTGTCGGCTGCATTTGCGACAAAGATACAGATGGCCTCTATTCTTGCAACCGGTGCAAATGATTACTCGAAATTGATACCCTCATCTTGCCTGAATCCCTGAGTAACTAGTCTTGCCTTATTCTTTAGTACCTCGCTAAATTCGCCAGTCTCTACCTTGTAAATCCATTTTAGTTTGATCAACATGACTTTGTCTGGACACGACACCAATTCCCAAACTTGTAGCCTTTCAAATTCATGAATTTCTTCTTGCATTGCATCGATCCATGATGGTTCGGTCATTGCTTGTTTGAAGTTCTTTGGTTCTACAGAACTTGTAGCCTTTTAAATTCATGAATTTTTTCTTGCATTGCATCGATCCATGATGGTTCGGTCATTACTTGTTTGAAGTTCTTTGGTTCTACAAAAGTTAGAAATGCATCAAAATAACACCACATGGCGTCAGTTTGTAGTTGCTTTTTGGTGGAGACAGAACGAGAAGGATCTCTGATTACATTTTCTATAGGATGATCCTCAGTCCATCTAGCAAGTGATTCGAATAGAGTGTGGATTTGTCTCACATTAGATGATGATCCTTGAGAATTCGACCCTTTATGAAGAAATTCATGAAGTGGATCATCATAAAAATGTGGTGTTTTTGGTGATTCTTCAAAAACTTGAGAAAAAATTAGAGAATGTTCTTGATCTTGTGTTGATGGAATACTTGTTGATGGAGCATCTTGGTCAATTGACGTAGACACAGGTGAATCGGCTAAATCAACAGCTCTTGGTGCAGCAGCGACTAGAACTGGAGAGATAGCAATTGTTGAAGGATTAAAGTATTCATCGAACATAGGTTGGAACAGATGATCCCAATCATTTTTTGGTGGTGGAATACAAGGTTGTTAAGGAATAGGATTTGGGACGAGTCTTGAACTGGATGTTGCAGGAGTCAATTATTGAAGCTCGGGTCCTGAACCGAGTTGTTCATAAGCCATCGCCGTCAGCTCATTAAAATCGACATGGATGGTTTCAATGATTTTTTGGGTATGTCGGTTGTAGATACGGTAAGCTTTCTTCTTGGGTGCATATACAATGAAAATACCTATATCAGCTTTAGCTTGAAATTTGCCCAAATTCTCACTATCATTGTTTGGGTAGCAAAGTGCACCAAAGACATAAAGGTAGGATAAATCAGGTTATCTATCATGTAAGAGCTCATAAGGAGTTTTTCCATGGCGTCGTCGTATGATGGATCGGTTTTGGGTGTAACACGCGGTAGCAATTTCCTTGGCCCATAGAAATAAAGGAGCTTGTGTGAAGATTAACATTGTACTAGCGGCTTTAACAAGCGTACGATTTTGCCTTTCAACAACATCATTTTGTTGTGGAGTTCGCGCAACTGATGTTTCATGAGAGATGCCAACCTGTTTATAGTAGTCTCGCAGGGTTTGATTAACAAACTTAGTTCCATTATCTATACGAATGTTCCTGATAGTTGCATTCAATCTAACTTGTATCATTTTCAAAAACTTGATTATAAAATCAGGAGCTTCATCATTTGATGCTAATAACTTCACCCATGTGAACCGAGAGTAATCATCCATAATAACGAGGATGTACTTTTTCCCATTTACACTTGCAACATGCATAGGCCCACAAAGATCCATGTGCAAAAGATATAGTTTTTCTTGATTGGTTTCTTCAGATTTAGGTTTATGTAATTGTTTCTTTCTTTTGCCCATAACACATGTCGAACATAGATGATCTTTTTTAAATTTCAATTTAGGAAGGCCTCGTACGAGACCATGTTTAGCCAAATGATTAATAGCACCAAAGTTCAAATGTGACAATCGTTGGTGCCATAACCATGATTTGGTTTTTGAGGCTTTGGACAAGAGACAAATTAGAGAAGACGCCATCATATCCCCAATTGACAAAGTATAAATGTTGGTTTCCCGAGATCCTGAGAGTAAATCAACACCTTCTAGATTATGAACAAAGCACGTGTGTTTTTTGAAAGCTACTTCAAGATCTGAGTCGCAGAATTGACCAACGGAGAATAGATTGTGTCCTAGTCCCTCCACATAATAAACCCTTGAAATTGTGATATTCCCTATCTGATAGTCACCATACCTCATAATCTTTGCAATCTAGTCGTTACCGAACTTGACAATACCCAGAAACTTGTAAACAAAATTGGTGAGCTGAGAGCGATCTCTAGTCATGTGCTTAGAGCATCTGGAGTCCAAATACCACAAGACAATTTAGACAACATGAGATCGACAGAAGAAGAAGAAGATGGAGCAACTGAAGTATTGGATCCCCAAGATTTACCGGGTTCCATTTTGTTATAAATCATAGATTTTGAAATCTTTGGTTTGCTATTAGAACCATTAGTCTTAGGCATCTTAGGTCTCTTAGTATAAACTTTAGTTACTACAAATTCTTGTGCAACTACTTTTAGAGGAATTGGTTCCCTAAGAGACAATTTATTAGTGGTGGTAATCCTAGTTAAAGGACACACATTTCCTACTAAAGTGAAAGTCCTTCCCGTGGGTCTCTAGATATATCTAATTTTAGTAAACACTTTTCTTGTAGGTTTCCATTCTTCTTTCTTTTTTGGTTTCTTAACAGACTTAGATTTGGAACTTGCATTCATATCAGAAACAAATTCAAGAAAGCACAATTCATGTCGCATATCAAACATAAAACTATTACATTTAACGCACATTATCTTAGAATTTGCATTTAATTTGGAATGTTACACATTTACATTACCATAAGGTTTAACAACACAATTCTTTTTATTCAAACTAGACTTAACGATCCTAGAGTGGTCTTCT
>BQNB010041383.1:31491-46799 GCA_026074375.1 Tanacetum coccineum
CATTAAACTTATTTTACTCATATTTGCTTTCATCATATTATATTGGAGTTAGTAGAAGTTTAGTTTAAAATAAAACTATAAACGTAAGCTCTCAACCAGAGACGGGGCCAGGAATTTGAATTAGAGGGGCGTAATTCTTATTATATGTCGTGGCTATTTGAGTTTTTTTGTTAATTACAACTATTGTTTTGTTCGCAATAAACAAATAATTAAGTTTTTTTAGTGTATCGAATCTGATTATGTGTAACTTAATTTGTAAAATTATCGAAAATGAACATCGTGAACATCATTATATATTTGTGAATTATGTAAACATAACATGTTAAAGTATTATTGTACTATTTAAGGCATTGTCTTAAGAAGCTTCGGGGATACCTTTATCACAAATTCACAACTAAATAATATGTTTGCTTGATGGGCTTTCAATATAAGAAATATATGTATTGTATTGGGCTTAAATTGAGTAGGTTTGCAAGTAAAAATTAGGGTATTACATAGTCACACCACAACCACCAATCACCATCTATAATATACATCATCTTCCTTATAAGTTCTACTGACAGCATCTTCGTATGACAAAAATTGATAATACGACCAGCCAACAAAAGAAACCAGCAACCAATAAGATATAGTTTTGAAAAACCGTCTACATGACTACATCATCTTCTTCCTTATAAATCCCAAACACCCTTTAAGTGTATGTACTCCATCATAAACACCACCTAAGTGTTGGGTTGGTTGGGTTGGTTAGGGGGGCCCAGCCCCGCCCCCCCTCCCAACTGGCTCTGTCCCTGCTCTCAACCACATCACCTTCTATAGGCTTGTAAAAGTCACCTAACTTTGCATTTCGTAAATCATTTTCATGGCATACTACACTGCTGCCTCAAGGCCAGAAGCGTGGGACGATAACCGTCATCTGAAACCAAAGCAACAACGATCACTATGGCGCATATTTACAAACGTATTTGGCTGCAAAAAGGTTGAACGTTCACAAGTTGAAGATCCCACAAAGACACCCATTCGCTATTCAAAAATGGGGCCTTCAACTAACTCGTCTTTTTCACCATCACCTCAACGGAACAATGACGGTCCAAACACCCCTAAAGCCTACACTATGAAAAAACATATGCAAACACAAAAGTTAGCATTTAATTACAAAATCACCATTACCCATAATATAAAAATCACCCAAACATCTCTAGTTCATACAATAAAAACAAAACCCTTAGTATATACAAATTTCTAAAATTAACAAAAAAATTTATAAACTAGACACAAATTGAGCAACAAACCATTAACGTGGACCTTGAATCCAACCTTTGTTTGAGCCGGTAAGAGTTACAAAAACGGTGGGAATAAGGTACGGGAATTCCATATGAACTTTGATAATTTTGAATCCTCATGCATCATATTAACAATAAATTAGCAATTACTTAAGAAATAAATTAATTAGATATATAAAAAGCTTACCCATGCCAAGAGGGAGATAGCTTGTCCTCATTGGTACCGCCAGTGATTTGGGTTTGTTGGTCCATCTTCAAGCGGTGGTGGTTAGGTGTATGTGTGAGGGAAAGCTCTGGAAGAATTGATGGATAAAAATGGCGCCTGTTACCTGTGTATACTAAAAGGCATAAACAATTTGGGCTAAAGAAAACAAGCTAATCGTAGCCCACCGTCAAAACGGCACAACATACTGTCGTTTTTGTAACGATAATTAGTATACTTTCTAATTGGTAACCATCACTTCATCCTTTTTTATCTTTCACTTTTGACCAACCCTTTCATCAAGCAGCCACCAACACCAATTCATCCTCTTCTATTTTCACTATTTTTTACCTTACCCTTTCATCAAGCAGCCACCAATACAACTCCGTCTTCTAGGACCGTTATAATAAAGTTGTGGTATTTTGACGGTTTTCAACATGCCGCAGTGGTGGTGACCTGTGGTTTGTCATGGGTAGCCTCAAGCTATCCAACGGTCACTTTTGTTTCATTTTCATGTCATCACGTGACGACTCTTGCTCATAGGTCGTCCTGTTTCATCGTACAAACTCATTTATTATATCACATTAATTGTACGATATTACTTTTACCCAGTAAGACCATCTTTATTCATGAACCAATCCAACCGATCGGAGGGTACAAGACAAAAAATATCCAATATTATATTCAAAGAATACAAAAGAAAGAAAGAGAAAGCAACGACCGGGTTGGTACGTGACCTCCAAATCTTTGAGCCAATCTTGCCACATGTCACTCTCTGAATCTGCCACATGAAAACGAAAGTAGTTGTTTATTTTGACTCGAAGACGGGCGAGAAGTTGCACTGAAGAGACTTTATGAGCACAACTACAATAGACTCCAACAGATTAGTTGTTGTTGCGTTGTTGTTTTGAGAAAAAATCAATGAAATAAGTCGGATCTGTTGTTGTTTAGTGTGTGCAAGAGAAAGAACAATAACGGCTTATATTTTTTTCCAGTGAAATTAGGGTATAATGAGGTAAATGACTTGTTGCTGCATTGTGTTAAAGATATTTTTTTTTTGAACGGCAATTAGAAATTTTATTAAAAAATGCTAGTAAGAAGCTAGCAAGAAAAAGTCACACGCAAATCGATCCAACAGACAAAAGAAAAAAGAAACAGAATAAGTTCTAACGATACAAAACAAACACGCAAAAAACCGACGGCTACTGAAATCAGAAGGGAGATCCCAACGCGACGCCTAAAAAAAGACCTCCCATGGACGAAGCCGAACACCCGTTGAAACGTACCACAAATGCAAAGAGATCTAACTGGCATTCTTTGTTCGTCTCTTTAATGCATTGTGTAGGAGAATAGTTTCTTTTACATTGCCATAATAACTCCAAATCTGTAAATCGCTTGGAAAATAATCTTTCCACATATGTAATTGCGCGAGAGAGAACGACCCTTGAATATTCCCTTTGGGATCTCTATAGCTCCAGCGTTTTTCAGAATCTAGCTCGTCAGTAATTAGAGGACCAACATAATCAAGCCACGTAGAACAAGACTCTTTAGCAATGTTTAGATCATTACCCGGGGGCGTAGATGGAGACACAATGCTAGAATCATTTGCAACTTCTGGGATATTAACTTCCAAAGAGACGTTAGTCGATGGGTTAACATCCGCATTATCTTCAATGGTATCATTACCACGATCACCATCAAAATGATCCTCAAGAATCTCACCTTCCACATTATTAGACATATTATTATTTACCACCCCACATTTCTCAGTAACATTGTTAGAACAATCTTCAATATCTTTTTCAACATCATCGTCCAATTTCTTTCCCATACAATCCTTGACACACCCATCATCCGATTCACCAATGATCTCGCCTTCTTCAAAGGAGTCCACCGATTTACCAGGAGCGTTCATTTCGTAACCCATTTGCTCCTTCTTATCATTGATCTCCCCTTCTTCTTGTGACTCGTTTATACTATGTATATCCTGATCATTTCCCGACGCCTCTGATTCATAATCATGTTGTGAGATGTTGTCTAGTGAAGCAAAATCAGGTACCCAATTTGCAAACTCACGAACTCTAACCTGGTATCTGACTCCCTTGATAGAAACCAGACACGAATCCATGATGTGAGTTTTTATTTTTGTTTTGATACATACCCTTCCATTTGCAATATTTTCATCAGCGTCTTCATCTACAAAAACCGTTTCTCCCCAATTGCCTGCTATCTTTTTAAATGCATTAGTAGTCCATGCATTGAGTGGCAGTCCATCTATTTCGATCCAGATCATTCGCTCATCGGGAATGAAATTATGTGAAACAAGTTTTCGTTGGGTAAAATACAATTCCATCTCCGTATTTTTTTGAAACTTTAACCTTGACTCGTCACTGCTGAATTCAATCCAGAGCCAGAGTCCCCCCATGTATTTGCACTTGAAATCAGAGAATCCCTCTTTTTTTAAAACGCGATAAATATTAATTATTAGATGAACATCCCTTACCTTTGCGAGAACTACACTTGAAGTATCAGATAATTCCAATAAATCAGAGTTTTCGAGGGTGATATTTTTTGTTATTGGCCCAGCCAATACTGGCTTTTGAGTCCCCTCCTTACCATTCAATACAGATGCATAAGATCGTCCTCCCGTTGTGTGACTAGCGTGACCCGTTTCGTGAGGTTTAGTGTTATTCGATTGTTTCTGATGAGATTGATTCGGTTGTGAGTTTTGTTTTCGATCGAAGCGTGCAATTGAAGCAAACAGATGATGACTCCCAATCCAGATCTTGTTTAGATCTTCCAATAGATTCGCTTGATCTGGGTTTTTGATGAAACGAACGAATCCGAAGCGACGACCTGATTTTGATAACTTTCGTGCGATGTACACATCTGCAACCACTCCTTGCCTATCACAAAGCTTCCATAGATCTTTAGAAGACACTGTTGTTGGAAAATTGGTTACAAAAATCGTGATCGAGATGTGGTGGAGATTTTTGGAATTGGGGTGATGGGATGTTGGATGAGGCCCATTCATTTTTTGCTTTGGGTATTGATACGTTCTGACCACCTAATCACTGGCGATAGCAGCGATTGGATATCCGTTGTAGTCTAACTTTTAAATCTATTTATGCATTGTGTTAAAGATATTTGGGCTTCATTTTTAATTTGTTTGATGTTTAAGCTTTATAAGATTTTTTGAGCTAATTTTTGGTATAGTTATTGATTAATGATTACATTTTGGGATTAAGAAATTATTTAAATATAAAAAAATATTATATGTTAGGTTGGGTTGTTGATAAATGGTAAAAAAGTTAGAGATATGTTGTATGTATATATTGTATATGTGGAAGAGTAAGAAAATAATATTTTAATGAGAGATTGGGTTGGAGGAGGTTGTGAATAAACATAACCTAACACGTGGTGACCTTTCAAGTCTATCAGTTTACTTTCCCTTAAAATAATAAATGAATAGAAGGATATATACTAAGGGCCCGTTTGGTTTGTGTGTAGGTATGGATTGGGAGTAGGATTTGAGAAAGATATGAAAGAAAAGGTAAAGAAAAAAAATAAATGATAGCATAAAATGTTGTTTGTTTTATATATTAAAAATAGATGTTTAAATAATATTTTATGATTATTTTTATATTAAAAGAAAAAGTAAGCAAATGAAATGTTACTAGCAAACAAAAAAGTAACTATTAAAAAATGAGAGAACAATTATAAATGAGTTGTATGGACACGTGTTTGAATAAAAATGTGTTCAATTTCATTAAAATCACCCGGTCACATAAACCCTTGTCTAATGGTGTTGACTACTGTTGTGAATCTCAACCACTCAATCCAAACAATTAGTTTTTCTATCATTGCATTCCTTAATTACAAAATGTGCAAAGCAAACACACTCTAAGTTTTGGTTTAATATACGTAAATTCACTGTTACCAACTAAAAAAAAAAAAAAAAGCAGACTAATATGTATCAGAACAACTCTAAAGTTATAAATTCATTGCAATAATATCATGGTTAAGCAATATCTAAATGCGACACCAACATTTACGATAAACCTGAAATTCAGCCAAAGAATGTAGAACATTATGACAAAAGATACAAATTACCATATGATGTAATTGTCATTCTTAGAAATGTCTTAAGTTAAAGATGCAATTTCCTGTGAAACATCATACATTGTAGGCCTTATGTCTGGGTTAGAGTTAACACATCTTTCTCTCATCGGCTAAAACAAAACCCCGATGTAAGAACTTTCTTGATTGTCCAGAACGGACAACTGTGAAGCGTCCAAATGTGATCCCTACATCTTTACTCAACCTGATTGGTTGATGCAGATGCTAGAGACGTTAGTATATCGACCGGATGCTCCGTCCCTCTGATAGATTTCTCATGATACCAGAACCCCGAAAGCTCAATACAACATCAAACCTATTCTGTATCTTCATATTGTAAGCGAGTTCTGAAAAAGTAATATCAATTAGATGAATCATGTTCTTAAGGATATAACCTTTTAGTTTTGTGTTTATGAATGAATAAAAAATAAATCACCTGATGCAAGATATCCATATGTTCCTGCGACATTACTCCAATTAGACGAGTCTTTATTAAAAATCTTGGACGTACCAAAATCTGAAACACACGCTTCGTACTCTGATTTAAGCAAGATATTTTTGCTTGATATGTCACGATGAACAATAGGTGGTGAACAGTCATGATGCATATACGATAAAGCATGTGCCACACCTTTAATTATGTTAACCCTCTTTGTCCAATCCAAATTTTGAGCGGTGTTATCGCTCAAAATGTCAGCTAAACTACCACCTTCAAGATACTCGTAAACTAAAAACGAGTTTTGAGCAGGATGCAAACAGTAGCCATGTAGTTTCACGATGTTTCTGTGTCGTATATTTGTCAATGCTCTTATCTCGTTTAGAAAATCATCGTGGTTAACCAGCTCTGAGGACGAGTGAAGTCTTTTAACCGCAAGAATATCACCTGATGCTAACTTCGCTTTGTACACACTTCCGCATCCCCCCCTTCCGATGCAATATGCTTCATTAAAATCCTCAGTTACCTTTAGGATTTCATGGTACGTTTCCCTTCCATGAAACGTCGAAATTGAAGAGAATAATTCACCATGTCTATTTTCGTCAACCAGTTGTGTGATTGGCATTTTCTTGGATCTCCAACTATAGAAAACGAATATTCCTATGAGACCCACAAGTATAAGACACCAAGAAGTGGAAGGGAAATCATGAGTGCGAGCTTGTGGTTTTTTTTTGTTGTACGCCTTCCTGGACACTGTTTCAATCCAAAGACATTTCCGCACAAATCTTTGTTTTCTAGCAATTCTTGTATGGAAACATTTTTAAAGACCTTGCCACTGGGAATGGGACCTTCTAACTGATTATATGATAGATTAATGATCCACACGGCATTCATTGATTCAAAGGTTTTTGGAATAGAACCAGAGAGTTTATTATGTGAAAAATTGAGCATCTCTAAACTACTTAGACTTGATAATGATGAAGGTATTTCACCAGTAAGAGAATTGTGTCTCAGATCAAGAAGAGACAGGAGATCTAATTTACCTATTTGATCTGGAATCTCATGAGTGAGCTCATTGTTGCTCAAGTTTAAGTTAAATAGTTTCGAGCAATCCCCAAGAGAAGACGGAATGGGCCCATTCAACTTATTCATGGAAAGATCTAGCAGCGAGAGTTCACCTAGCGACCCTAGATCTAGAGGTATGACTCCAGAAAGTCGATTCTTGCTCAAAACAAGGTTTATCATGCTAGTCATCCGTCCGAAGTGTTTTGGTATCAGCCCAAACAAATCGTTGGAAGAAAGATTAAGGAGTTGTAACCCAGTCAAGCCTGCAATAGAAGGAGGTATGTTACCACTGATTTGATTCCCTCCCATTTGTATCGTCGTTATGTTCTTGCTCTTACTCCAATTGTCTGATATCTTCCCGTAAAACTTGTTATCGTTAAGATTGATGTATTTGAGGCTTGGATAAAAACCAAAGCTCTTGGATATATCTCCTGTGAACTGGTTGCTATCGAATCGTGCTCGGAACAATCTTGAGCAGTTGTATAAACTCTTTGGAATTTGACCTGTTAGATTATTATCGTTAACATTGAACCTCTCAAGTTTCCCTTCGCTGCAGCTGACCTCAGGCAAATTACCTGAAAGTCTGTTTGTGCCCATCTCTATTCTTACCAACTTCAGTTTTCCAAATTCTTCTGGAATAAAACCAGAAAGTTGATTCTCCATGAGAATCAAGTATTCTAAATTTATTAGGTTACCGAATGATTTGGTTATGGAACCATTAAGTCTATTTCCGGCCAAATGCAGAGTATAAAGAGATACCAAATTTCCCAACTCTTTTGGAATGGGACCACTTAAATTGTTATATTGTAGCTCTAGTTGTTTGAGTGAACTCAATGTACTGATTTCGGCTGGGATTGATCCATTCAACTTATTCCTGTACAGAATCAAGTCAGTTAGCTTCTTCAGATTGCCAAAAGTAGCCGGAATAGAATCAGAGAGACTATTTTTGTGCATATAAATCTCCTTTAGATTAGAAAGATTTCCCAGTTCATAAGGAATGGAGCCAGAAATATTATTGTCGTTGAGACGGATATAACTCAGATTGAGTAACTGGCCAAAACATGTAGGAATTGAACCAGAAAGAGTATTATTACTTAAATTAAGCTGAGAAAGGAACCCCATCTGGCATATGGCTTGCGGAATCGAACCATTGACCTTATTATTATACAAGTAAAGTGTAACAAGATTTTGAATATCTCCAAGTTCAGGTGGAATTACTCCGCTGAAATGATTAGAGGAAAAATCAAGATAAACTAGTTTCGAAAGGTGACCAATTCCAGATGGAATGATTCCAGAAAAGTGGTTCAAACTAAGCTCGAAATACATAAGATTGGGAAACATAGAGAAAGAGAAGTAATCAAGTGTACCGTTTAAACCAGACAACGAAAGGTTCAATCTATTTACGCTACCATTTTCATTACATGAAACTCCATACCAGTTGCATGGAGACACTAGTTTCTGATCATGTATCCATGATGGTAAAAGGGAGTTATTATGTTGGAAATGGAGAGTTGCCTTCCATTTTAGGAGAGCATTAACTTCATTAGTAGAACATGATGGAACATATAGGGTACATAAAATTGTACATGTAGTAAATAAGAAGATGTTTAAAGGATACAAGGCCATATTTTGTGTGTATGAATGTGAAATTGGTCAAATTTTTTTTGACCAAACTGAATGCGCGAACCAAAATGGGGAAAGCAGATCATGGGAACTTTTTCGAGTGAAGTTGGTGGAAAATGTTACACACTAGACAAAGAAAGAAATATAAAGAAATATGGGAAACGTGTTTCGGGTTTTGTACTGTCATGTGATGGTCACATGGGTATCTTGTCATCTATTTTTGAGTTTTGGCAGTCAAATTTGGCATAGCGTTTCTTGTTTTAGATGTCCATAGAATATGGCTAATTTAATAAGCAAGTTGCTACTTTGGAGTACTTATTTAACTAGGCTCTAATCCGTTGGAATGTGTCACATATCTGTAAAGGCACACAGAGAAAATGATTATTAACTTAAATGAGTGTGATCTTATTTGGATATTTTTAACTGTTTCTAAACTTTTTTCGTGGCTGCTCTTATATATTCATTAAGAGATATTCGATCATTATTAAGCTTTGTGAGGTCGTCAAGATATTTTACCATTAGACGACGTCATAAACTGTAATTACTACCTTTTCTTATGTGAAGGAAAGGAAAGAGGATTGCGATAATATTAGAAGATCAAGTATATATACCAAAGTTTGAGGTTTAATATGGGTTGAATTTAAAAATGATTGTCAATAATCTAATAAAGTTTTTAATAGCGAACAAATCAACTATTTTTGTTGTATTTGAAAACTTGGTGATCATTGATAAAGAGTACATAACTCGACGTTTAGGGTTATGGGTGGAACCTTGGGAGTGTGGTAGGCGTCTTAAAAAAGATGAAGGGTCTCGAGAAATTAAAGTGTTAAGTACAGAATATATTTTTATTTTGGATAAAAAGAGTTTCCTCTAAAAATGTATTACTCCAAAAAAGCATTTAAAACAAACATGAGTGGGTTTGCACATCTCGTTACATAGGCAATACTCCTTCTTTAAAGGAAGGTACACAAATTAACTAGACTACAAAACAAACCATACTAACTATTTCTTCTTACGGCCACGAACTTTGATATCCAAATTATCACATATAGCTTGAATCTTGTCACAAATATCTTGGCCTTGATACATATCATATATCATATGGGTCGAAATCGTATTCATCATTCTCATAAGTTTTCTTTCATTGTTCCAGCAGACTATTAGTACCATAACCAACCTTTTTAGAAGCCAGAAAACTTGTCATTTTGTTATCAACTGATGCAACTTCATCCTCACTATCATTATCGATGATATAAGGTTTGTTGTGAGAAGATGTTCGAGGTAGATGAAGCCCTTGTTGGTGAGAACTTGATGCCAAGTTCTTTCAAAGTGAGGGGAATGATGAGGAAAAGAATTATATACATATACTATAGGTGGAAAAAAACTGTGTCGTTTTTTCCAGTGAGCTTGCCTACTCTATAAATGTTGATATAGTGAGCTTGCCTACTCTATGATACAGTGAGCTTGCCTACTCTATGACTACGGAGTACTTGAACAAAAATGAAAGTAAAAGATACTCCATAAACGTCACTATAAGTCTTGACTCTACCCATCCAAGAACAAGCATTGACAACCTGCATAAACTAAAACAAACACACTTTACCATTCCTTTGAGCTTTAAACATATTTTTGGGTCTCTATAAGGTAGCATATTTGATATTTTTCAAAGAATAAATAAACTTACAAAAGAGACGAAGTTACCCAACCAGATCAGCAGCAAGAACCGCACGTAAAAGTTCAGAGCGAGAAGGCAATAACCCTATGAATTTCAGACGACGGAAATGGTGTGTGAAGGAACCAACCAAGTTTCATACTTCTGTTGTGATTCCTTAGGCACTTAGGAAGGAACATAAGATGGTAATCATGGCACCAAACAACATCACCTTCTTTATAATGCTCGTTTACAACATCAGCTAACATTTGATTTGCTTTCTTATACATTTACAACATCAACATCCTTTAGCTGATAATAATGAGGTGTGAACTCCACAAGCCACTCGGGTTTTAATTCGCTAACCTGTCGCATGTACTCCTTACTGGTCAAGACTAGCTGATGGTATACCACCCACCTAGGAAGTACCTTTACAAGAATAGCCAAAATAGAAAACTAAAATCAACATTCTATAGATTTATCAGAATTAATTAGTAATGTCTTTCTTCCAAAATGTTCACGTGATGACCCAATTATGGAAAACTAATAACAAGGAAGTAACTTCTTGCTATTACAATCATTAGAAACTATTGAGACAATTAAGTAGCAAACTTAATATGCTGACTCACAAAGATCAAATTATATTCCAACCCCCCCCCCCCCCCCCCCGACCCCCCCCCCCCCCTCTCCCACCTCTACATACACACACAACAAACATATTTGAACATTAGAGATTTCCTATTTAAGGAACTATTTTCTTCATGCTTTATTTAGCACCAACGTTTTTAAGTAGGTCATCAAATTTGAAACATGTTTCTCCGATTTATGAAGTTTTCGAGTCTAAACCCACCTCTTTCTATGAGCTCTCTGCCCCTATGAAGTGATTGCTTAATTTCAATGTGCTTGGTTCAACAATGAAAAACTGGATTTCTTGCGAACAAAATAGATGACTTGCTATCACAAAACATATCAGTAGGATTGTTTGGTTCCTGTTCCAAATCGCTTAAAAGTCTTCTCAATCGATACCACTTGCACGCTGCAGATTCAACTGCAGTATAGTCCAGCTTAGTGGAGAGAGACTAACCGTGTCATGCATATTTAAAAACGTGGATGACACAACATCAATTCCAAGGATTAAGCAACTTCCTCTCAAGTGTATCTTTTTGCATACCCCACACATAATAATCCCAATCACTATCACATAAACCTTTAAGCTCAATTCCACTTCTACTTTTCGGAACCCAGCATGCAACACTTCTTGTACCAAGCTACATATAGTAGAACCCTTCTCTACTCCAAAGTGCTACTTAGTTTTGGTATTGTAAGCTCACAATCGTATATGTGCCAAACGAAATAGAAAGCCAAACAGGAAGCCAAACGAAATAGGAAGCCAAACGAAACAGATAACCAAACAAAATAGATAGCCAAAGGAAATAGGTATCCAAATGAATCATATAGAAATGCCCCACGAGCTCGAAACAAAAGCCTAAAGCATGCCACACGCTTAATCTAAATAATCCAACATACATTGTATCATATCATATCATATCAAATTGTACATGAGAGCTGCAGACTCCAAATGTACCCTACAAAATGTGAAATGGGGGTGTTGGCACCACACTTATCCATTCACCAAAACAAAACGAAGCGAAGTGCCTAGGATGCATCCATACGCTCCCTACAAATCAAATCATATACGGCCAAGTGCATAATAAAGCACACAAAACGAAAAGGAACATCGTGGACTGATCACACCGCCACATATAGTGTCACGCCATTGGTTCCTTAATGACGCGGCCATGGTACCTCTATGGCTAGTTAGCTCAGGAATCAGAACCCCGTGAGGGGCGCTCCCCTTGACCCCGCAAGGGGGCGCGACCCCCTTGAACCTTGCTTTTCTGTCATGGTCGAGTTCATATTAGCTCAACGAGTGTGCACTCCACACTTCCCTAACTCGTATCCGAGCCGAATATGAAATCTCATCGATCTCTAGTAAATCGCCATTACCTAAAATAGTTGATGACACTAAAATCACCAACAAATCCTCTCCATTTTAGTGTAATCCTTGATTTACTAAAATATATATAATAATATATACACTAAATATATGAAACAAACATAACGAAACAAACAAATGCATAAATAAAAATGTCTTGCGATTGAATTTTCATCTTAGTATAATACACGTTCCAAATATTCGAGAATCGGGGTGTCGTAACGATTGAACCCGTCAACTCATTTGAATACCTGAAGATACTATACACATAAGTTTCTACAACACTCTATTGTTCGTACTTGACACTATTACAAGCCATGTGTCCTTATCCATTAATGAACATATAGGAAGCCAAGTCCAAGCTTCTTGAAGCGGCAAAACTTCATGCTCACATAGGTGGTCCTTTTAGTCTTGCACCTGCATTGCAATTTTTCAAAAGAACCATTAAGAAGAAATTCTTCACCCTAACCATCACTTGCAGGTCTGAACACATACCTCGGGAAGATAAACACACGTGTTCCAATCTCTAACTATGAGCTTTCCACATTGAATTCAGCTTCTAACATTGTATTAGAAGGGAATTGGGTATCTCATAGGTAGTAGATCTAGATGGACTTTAATCCCATCCCTATCACTGACTTAATCACTAAGTCTCTAGCTAACGCCTTCGTCAAGTGGTCAGCTAGATTATGTTGTGACCGAACAAACTCAATAGATATCACACCATTCATGATTAGCTCTCTAATCATACTATGTCTTACACCCAAGTGTCTAGACTTACCATTATATATTTGACTATATGCTTTAGCCAATGTGGCAGCACTATCACAATGGATAGAAATCGGTGCTATTGGTTTCGGCCAAATCGGAATCTCATGTATCAAGTTTCTTAGCCATTCTGCTTCTTTACCAGCAGCAGCCAATGCTACAAACTCAGACTCCATAGTAGAACCAGTGATGCATGTTTGCTTCTTGGAAGCCTATGAAATGGCACCGTCTCACGAGAGTAGGAACACCCATCCCCCACTAGTAGAAATAGATGAATTCTTCAACAAGATTTATCCAGCTAAGCATCTAATATCCTTTTAACACCGAGATATCCAACATATGATAAACCATAATTCATAGTACCCTCACGTACTTAAATACCCTTGTTATTGCATACCAATGATGTCTACTAGGATTACTAGTAAACCTGCTCAATCTACCAACTACATAAGCAATATCAGGTCTAGTGTTCATCATAGCATAAATCAAACAACCAATGGCTCTTGAGTATTCGAGCTGATCCACAGGTTTACCTGTATTTGGCATAAGCTTTTCTACCGGATCCATGGGAGTACTCACCGGAGAACAATATTCACGATTGAATTTCTTGAGTATTTTCTCAATATAGTGAGATTGTGTAATTACAATCCCTTTATTCTCACGTTTAATCTTAATACCAAGAATAACGTCTGCTTCTCCCATATCCTTCATGGAAAACTTTGATGACAAAAACTTCTTAGTTTTATCAACTTGATTTTGGTCAGTGCCAAATATCAACATGTCATCAACATATAGACAAATTATAACACCTTTACCGGAGCCATCAAATTTGCTATATACACATTTGTCAGATTGGTTTAGGAGAAAACCATTAGACAACACAACCTCATCAAACTTTTGATGCCACTGTTTAGGTGCTTGTTTCAGCCCATACAATGACTTAACCAGCTTACACACCTTATGCTCATTACCTGGCATAACAAATCCTTCCGGTTGCTTCATATACACTTCTTCCTCCAAATCACCATTTAAAAATGTTGTTTTGACATCCATTTGATGGATCACTAGATTGTGAATAGCTGCTAAAGCTAACAACAATCTAATAGTAGTGATACGAGCAACTGGTGCATAGGTATCGAAGTAATCGATCCCTTCTTTTTGTCTAAAGCCTTGGATTACCAATCGAGCCTTAAACTTGTCAATTGTTCCATCGACTTTCATCTTCCTTTTGAAGATCCATTTGCAACCTAAAGGTTTGCAACCTGGTGGTAAATCAGACAATACCCATGTATTATTTTCCATAATTGAACCAATCTCGTCATCTATTGCTTCTTTCCAGAAAGCACTATCTCGAGATTGCATAGCTTCATTATAGGTTCTAGGATCCCTGCTATACATAGTAATGAATCCAATTTGATCTCTTTATCCCTCAAATCAAAATATAGTTGAAGAATCAGAAACCATGATGATTTTAGCTTCCTAACTCTTTTACCTTTACGAGGTTCAGGAGTCTCACTTGGTACATCATTTGAGTGATCATCCATTTGAGATTCATCTGAATTTGGTATAATATCCTTGGGTCTAGGTATTGAAGAGAAACGATTCTCATCAAATATTGCATCTCTTGATTCTATAATTGTGTTAATAGAAACAGAGTCATTAGGTTCTATAACATAAAACCTATATGCCTTGGAATGCTCAGCATATCCAACAAAGATGCAATCAATACCCTTTTCACCTAAAGTTTTCCTTTTAGGGTCCAGAAGCCTAACAACGGCTCTATAACCCCAAACCCGCAAAAATGTCAGGTTGGGTCATTTCTTATACCAAAGTTCATATGGGGTAGTCTTGTTCCTTTTATTAGGAACCATATTCAATAAATAGCAAGCCGTTAACATGGCTTCTCCCTAGAACCCATCACTCAAACCCAAGTAAGATAACATGAAATTAACCATTTCTTTAAGAAATCTTTTTTTCTTTCAGCCACACTGACCATTTTGTTGTGGTGTGTAAGGAGCCATAGTTTCATGAATGATTCCTACGGATTGGAAAAATACCGGATCATAATATTCACCACCTCTATCTGTGCGTAAGGTTTTAATCAAGTCATTTTGTTGCAATTCAACTTCTGTTTTATAGATTCTAAATTTATCAAGGGCTTCATC
>BQNB010041384.1:3597-46798 GCA_026074375.1 Tanacetum coccineum
TTGGTAATTATCCTTATTTATTTTATATAAATTTGTAAAGTATAATAATTAAATACATATATAATTCGGCATAAATAATCATACATAGTTATTAATTATTTTACTTACATAATATAAAGTATTTTAATCTTACAAAATTTTCATAATTGTCACATGTTGCATTTTATAATTTCTAACATTTAAATGAATTTTATTTAAGCTTTTATGCACTTTTCTTGCATTAGGGGTATTTTGGTAATTTTACACTTGTTGAGATTTTTAGGTTTTACAGAAATTGTGTACAAATTTGTGTCTCGGGATCCTAAAAGTAGATCAACACCTTCTAAATTACAAATAAAGCAAGTGTTTTTCTGAAATGCGACTTCAAGATCCGCGTCGCAAAATTGACCAACAGACAACAAGTTATGTCCAAGCCCCTCGACGTAGCATACTCTTGAGATAGTAACATTTCCCAGCTGATAGTCACCATATGTCACACCTCGCCAATGCAGAAATACGAGGCGCGACGAGAAAAGGAATCATCACAACACGTTAGCGTCTATATAGAGAAACAAAATCATGCATAAAATACAAGGTATAGACACACAGTGTCATGAAAATACACACACACATCACCAAAATCCAAAAGGCGTCTGACATTGAAATGAAGGCAGTTCATGTCAACGTCATGACATGCAAACATTCATACATCCTAACAAAGCAAAACAAACAACATTCGTCATCCAAAACAAATAACAAAATCTAGATAACTAAACTTCAATAGCTGCCTACGGTCCATCTAGCCACTTTTCCTAACTTTAATCTCATCTTGTTGAATACCTGAAAATGATGCTTATACGTCAACACAATGGTTGGTGAGAAACATAAGTTTTCAGACACACATATTCAGTCCATTACCAAAATCATTAACCGAATTACTATGATCATAAAACAATACTTTTGCATGACAATTATGCTAACTAACATACAGGCTAACATGCAATTCAATCAAAATCCAATCAATCATTCAAACACCAAGCAGACGACCTCAATCGCTCTTGAATCAATCCAAATCCTTTTTCCCTCTAGCTCAGACCGGAGATACCCGCAAGTAACCCTCGTGACTAGGCAACAACTCAATATCACATCACATAACCAAATCTCATTCCCTCTAGCTCAGGCTGGAGATACCCGCAAGTAACCCTCCTGACTAGGCAACATCTGAATATCACATCACATAACCAAATCTTATTTCCTCTAGCTCAGGCCAGAGATACTCGCAAGTAACCCTCCTAACTAGACAACACATTAACAACACATCACACAACATGTAGCACATAACACATATTAGTCACATAATAGTCCATGCATTTACACTAACACATAATCACATCAATTTAAAACTCATTTCAACACTTGCGTCATTTCCATCCTAAGTTTAAAACAATGTAAGAAGTGGGACTATGTAACTCACCTGAATGCTCAAAACGCAGCTTCTAATTCCTATCACGCAACTATACAAATAAATAAACACGGTTACATGTGACAAAGCTAAAAGCTCTGGTCTATGTAACACACATATGATGGATGTATAAGGGTTTGATTAACGATCATGGGTCACCCCGACACTATGCCCAACCTTAACCATCTCATTAACCCATTACACTAGTTAACTACAATTGATTAAAAAATGCAGAATTTTAGTGTATCTTTACCAACTTAAAAACCTTACTTGCTGACCATTATAAATTATACCAAAAATCAACTAAGTTCATTCATGAGTTTACTAGCTACTTGTGATTCCCAAGCACCCATTACATGTATAACTATCCCAAATAAAATCCAACTTCAAAACTGTCCTAATTCGGATCTGATTGCACACTAAATTATATGGCCCAATCTACCATACTTAGACACACAATCTGAAGCTATACTTCTAGGGTTTCTTTATATACATATTGAAATTAACCACTGTATATTGGATAATCTTAATTCCACTTTTAAGTTAGGGTTTTACCCTCCCAAACATGACCTAATTTTGACCCGTATTTATGGTTTTGACAACTTTTCTTGTTTTGACTAATTGACTAACTTCTCGAGCTCAAAATCATTCGAGGCCAGACTTTTTGAAAAATAGACTCTCTGAACTACAATTTAGATATAAGATTCATAAAAAGAAATGTTTTTATCAATGAGATATCATCAGTTGAACACAGCCTTAAAATCTGCTCAACTCTAAATCATGTTCTCACGTAAACCTTAACATGCAACACGCACGATCATAACCCTAAACTAACCCTAATAATTATACCATCATTAAAGTTCATATATAATCTGTATTTTATGTAAACCCTAGATCCATCATAAGTCTTATTACATGATTGCATAATTCTAATTAAGTTAAGCATACTTACCTCTTGATTTCTTGATCCTAACACCGATTCTTGGTTACTTGGATCAAATTCTTGTTCTCCTTGTTCTTAGGGATGGAAGTCGACTCAAAAGGGATATGGGGGCTGAATGAGTCATTTTTTAGCTTATGGATCCCTTATCTAACTAACTAGAATCATAATCCTAGTCAAACCTCCTAAGATAAGCCCAAAAGCTCTTTCTTTTCTTTCTCTTTCATGGGCCGGGCCGATTTCTACATATACATACATATATTTATTTTATTTTATTTTCTTTAATTATTAATTAACTAATTATATTCATTACCTTAAGTTTTTATAAAAACCTAAGCTAATTTGGGTAAACCTTTTTACATAAACGCTACTTACTAAACTTTCTAAAAATAACTTTTCATTTCTCATTTCACGTTCTATTTTTAGAAAGTCCACTTTAAATATCCAAATTTCAGGGGGGGGGTTGTCTCTTCTTCACTTAATTCCAACATGATACATTTCTCATAAACGCTTAACACAAAATCATCCAACTATTGACGTAGCATTGCATGCAATACGCCATTCTTTTCCATAATCACTATAAGTGAACAAATGGAATGCTTATCACCCAAAACACAAATGCACTTAAAATGAGATGATCATACACCTCAAAATGATATCATGTACTTACTTAAACCACTTAACACACATATATAACACATAGCACACAAGAAATCACACAAAATGAACCCTTAGCCATTTCTAAAGGTACCACTAACCTGATTAAATTCATGGATTCACACTTAGTGCCATGTCGATTGAAAATATAACAAGTATAAAAGTTCTCCAAAAAATTTAGGCCAGACTGATATCCTCTTAATTACTAGGCCAAAAGCCCACATAAAAAACATTTTAGGAAATACGAACAAATAGATAGTTTATAAACCCATTCTACATAAATGTTGAAAATACCACTATAACCAAGCACCATAACTTCTAATTACCACAAAGAAAGTAGTACAAGTAGCTAAGTTTTGTTCAAGAGTCAACAATTAACAAAAACAATATGAATGATTGGTCAGGAATCAGCCAAGAGTCTTTTCTAACCCTATTAAGTTATTTTTGCTAGGTATGAATTATCTTTTGATATATTTAAGTCTATTATGTAACATTTTATAAATTATTGTTAAAACCTAATATGTGAAACTTTTTTACTTACATGACAAATGAATTACCTAAAAATTATTTTATGTTTGAAGTTAACTATGATGGTGTTTTCATCAAATACCCTTTAAGGTATGAACATGGGAAGAAGTTAACTATAAAGTTATCTAAGTCAAACAGGATGGTATTCTCTAAGAGCTAGATATGTTGTCCTACAAACTAGAATGTAAGATTTGGGGCATCTTTGGTTGTTCTCCTAGATGTAGCCTAGAAGAAGGTTTAACATTTCTTGAAGGTGATGGTGATATAAACAAACTGTATGATATAGCCAAAAAAGTATGGCTTAATTACTTGTATAATAAGCCCCATCTTCCAAAATAACTTAGCAGAAATATTATTTTAAAAATTAACTTTAAGATGTGTCCCCAGATAAAGAAGTGAAGTCAAACAAAAAATCATGAAAAAAGGAAGCCTAATGCTTGATTGTATTCTTCCTCGTGAACTTCTTTAATAGAGAACAACAGAAGTTGTTCACCTTACCTAAAAACTCCCCTCTAAAACTAAGGAGAAGAAAAGGGTAGTCAATCCCTATAGAATCTATATGGGGAAATTTGAATTTACATGTAGGCAGATGAGTTTCTCTTGGATGATAATTGGCCATATAAAGGACTGGCGATGATGTTGGAGGTTCTAGTATACATTGTGATTTGGTACATGAAAATGTTATACAATGATCTTTCCACTTCACCAAGTATTATGAAAACATAACGATCCTTAAAACAATGGTTGTATTTGGATGATGTAGTCCACAGATACTTTAGCCATATACATTGCCGTGTATTATAGAAAAAGAGTAGGAAGAAGTGAATGTTACTCCAGAAAGACAAGATTCTAAAGAATTCAAAGACTATAAGTTAAGGAAAGTTCAGATATAAAGTGCAACAGAGGGCAGGGTCGAGTTTGGGAAGATTGAATTGGGTTGAATGTGCAATCGTTGATGAAGATCCACTAGGTCACGAAAGATTAGGAATAAATAACAAGGTAAGTAGTTTATGTTTAAGCACATCTTGACTTATAACTATATCATGTTTCAATAAAAACATATAAATTAAGGTCATATTTTGTAAGCATATGGTAGTATGTCACAATAATATAATTAAGAACAGCTGTGTTCACTATATGTATTTGGTGCACAACAATTACCATCAAGTTAGTGTTGTATGAACTTCTGAGTATCTTTATACTCTGTATTACTAAGCACATCTTTTGTAATCATATCTACTCCGCTATGCATTGTTATACTAGTATTACCCTTCAAAGTAAGGGAAAATTAGTCTAGTTATCCGAATTCAAAGTTAACAAACAGTCATTAAAGAAGCAAAATACTAAGTAATAAGCCCACCTAGTTTAAAGAAGTTGTATTGGAGTTAGCCACTGCGACAAACCGTTCACGGGGTAGATTTTGTTGACCTAAGGATTATGCAGATAACAAAAGTACTGATCTGTGTATTCCTGTGTCAGTTGAAAACATATCTTCGTATAAATTTGTCCCTTGTTATGGCTCATACATCTCCTTGTGTGACTCGCTCCAGTAGAGTTTTTTCCTTGACTAGATGCTTTCTGCTTGTAAGTTCAATTTCATTCTAAAACCATTGTTCATACATTACAATGTTAATATACATTAGTTGCTACTGAAAAACATATAAACTTTGTTTAATAAATTTAAATAACTTACTTGTATTTTTTAGGTAAGGGTACACTACAAGTCGTTTTCGGATATGTGTCCCTTTACACACACCTGCCACACTTCTTAATAAATCGCCCTCCCCCTTTTGAACGGATGCGATCTTCTGTTTTTTGGTCTAACCAGACGTAAACTACCCATATCAGGTGGCAATACATTTGGAATTTCATAAGAAATTTCCAAGTTGAAACATCATTTGACAGGAAAAAAAAAAAAACGTCCCTACTCATATGTACCCTTAATTGTTTTAATTAAAAACCAAGGTATTTGACCAAATAGTTAACAAAAGTTAAAACCCTCAACTCTTGCCACTAGCACAATGTGATTTGATGTGTCCCGTTGTTGTGGTGTATATTTTATTGTTTCAATTTTTAAATTTATATTTTGCCGACTCAACCAAAAACAACACTTTAATGGTTAGTGTACCCGATCGATAGTAGTTTCGTGGTAAGTAGGGTGTCGATCACTAAGAGCGATTATCTAATCTATGTTAATTCTATTCTAATCCTATGTTAAACCTATGTCAGTCTAAATCCTAATTCTAACAGGAAAAATGGGGGTTTTCAGCCTGAGAGACTGACACGGTTTGGTTGGTGACTACAATCAATTCAAGACACTGTTACCCACGCAAGCTAATAGACAAAAGATAAAAGAGCGGTCGAACCTTATATAAGAAAACTGTATTAACCATTATTAATCCGATTAGAACGTTGGTTTGTTTATTAAGTGCAATGATTTCTTCTCTCGATGTGGCATATCATTCTTAAGACTTAGGCGTTACATCATCCTAAGACCTAGACACATTAATTTTGTCACAATTAAAGCATCCGCATAAAGCATCCTTATTTGTTGATTATAATCTATCTTAGGGATTAAAGCAATGGTGATCTTGTTAAACCCTAGCTCATAGAGACTTTACCCACTTACCGCTTAATGGCAATCTATACACTAGTAGTCCACTTGTCCAGCTATCTAATGGAATCATAACGTTATTTGTTGAATTATCTAGGTCACCTGCTAGTCAACACGATCAATAAACCATCGGCAATATCCAATTAACTAGTTAAGCCCGAAGCGTATCCTAGACACAGACTTAGAAGGATAATACTTATGTAACTATTATTCTAGATGTATATGGAGGGCTATCACGGACTCTAGATCCGCTTGGTCCACTTTGCTAGATCCAGTTGAATGATAGGTCGCATACAAAAGTGCGTAAACAAGTATAAATTGATAAACATAAACAAGCACTCAACGATAAATCAAGAAATCAATATAAACAAATACCAAACATTTAGATCTTCATAATAATGGCTGATACCCGAAGGTATTAGCCTTCAAACGTCATAATAATGGAATTACACGATGTCTCTTATGGAAGTGAATACGTTGCTCGACCTCTTTTGCTCTTTTTCTCCTCTGAAAATCGACTTTTGTGGTTTAGGTATCGAGAATATGATTTAGCACACTCAAAACTCGTTTTTGAGTTTTCTATTTATAAGGTATGGAAGTCGGTTGGATATGGCGTATCCATGTATTGGATACGGCGTATTAGGGATTTCTTAAAGTAGGGACCACGCTTGACATCTTCCAGAATATTATATTGATTCCATATTTTGAATACGGCGTATTGAGTCCTCTAGATACGACGTATTGATCTTCATTCCTTTTGTGGTCTTTGGTGAGTGCAGGCACGGATAAGTCGTATCTTCCTTGATGGATATGGCGTATTGGTCTTCAGAACAATAATCTTCAAAATATCTTCATTTAAGCTCCAGAATGCGCGCCTTTTGCTAAGTTTCACCAATTACTCCATAATTACTGCAATTCTCAAATATAAACGATTAAGTAACAACTCTTTGCAATAACTATACAAAATGGGTTAATAACATAGGATAAATGATGCTATAAAATAGACGTTATTTGATGTCATCATTTGAGAAGATGATGCATAAGAAGTTTCAAATGGAAGTCTATAAGGGAGGAACTCACATTCGTTCTAAGGACTGTAATTAAGCAAACAGGAGTGATGGCAGTTATATTTATCAGTCAAGACAAGTATGTGACTGAGATTTTGAAGAAATTTGGTTTTACTGATGTCAAGACAGCAAGCACACCTATGGAAACTCAAAAGTCTTTGCTCAAGGATAAAGATGGTAAAGAAGTAGATGTTCATTTATATAGAGCAATGATTGGTTCATTAATGTATCTTACTTCTTCAAGACCTGATATTATGTTTGCAGTGTGTGCATGTGCAAGATACCAAGTCAACCCAAAAGTATCACATCTTCATGCTGTGAAAAGGATTTTTAGGTACTTAAAAGGTCAACCAAAATTAGGCCTTTGGTATCCAAAAGATTTACCTTTTGATTTGGTAGCATACACTAATAGTGATTATGCTAGAGCAAGCTTGGATAGAAAGTCCACAACATGAGGTTGTTAATTCTTATGGTTTTTTTTTTTGTAGATGACTTATGGCAGTGCAAAAGTAGACCTGTGGTTGCAAATATTACCACAACAAGGCTGAATATGTAGCAGCTTCAAGTTTGCTATGGCCGAAGTACTTTGATCAAAATCAATTTCTTAATGATGGGTATAACCTTTAAACGCATACAAAGATCTATATAATGACAATAATGATACTAAATGGCATAGTTTAAGAACCCTATTTTTTCATTCAAAACAAAAGCCCATATTGAGATTAGACATCACTTTATCAGAGATTCCAATGAAAAGAAGCTAATTCAAATGATCAAGATTCATACTGAAAAGAATGTTGCAGATTTGCTTACAAAAGCATTTGATATAAGTAGATTTCAATATATGATTGCTAGTATTGGAATGCTCAGTCTTTAAAGTCTTGATTATGAAGTTGGTGAGAATAAAAACAGAAAGAGAGATGTGTGATAAAAACAGACAGAGTGTTTAGTAAGAAAAAGAATTGAGAGAATTTGTAAGCTAAAAAATGGAAAGAGAGATGTGTGATAAAAACAGACAGAGTGATTTAGTGAGAAAAAGAATTGAGAGAATTTGTGAGTTGAAAAACAGAAAGAAAGCTGTGTGAGATAAAAACAGACATAGAGAATTGTAAGCTAAAAGAATTGAGAGAAAGCAAAAACAGATAGAGAGTTTTTGTGAGTCAAAATGTTAATTTGATGATGGAAAAGCTGTTTGGAATAGAATTGGAGTTAATGCTGGTAACTCAAAGTTAATACTGACAAGCATAACTTACTACTGGTGGGTTACTACTGCTGGGTGAAGTTAATGCTGCTAGGCATAAACTTACTACTGCTCTTATAAGTTAATGCTGCTAGGCTTAAACTTACTACTCTTACTTACGAACTACTACTATAGCTGTTATAAAGTTAAGCTGTCAAGGCATAAACATACTACTGCTATTGAAAGATAATGCAGCAAGGCAAAACTTACAACTGTCGGTGAACGATAATCTGTTGAGGGTAGTTTTCAAAAATACTTATCCATTAATGTTTCATTCCAATCATTTAATCTATTTCAATCTTATCATATACTGCTCTAGATCATAAACTCTAACTTAATTTCATCATTTATCATCTAAACCCAACACAAAGAAGACCCTTACAAATTGCTGATTCGCACCAATTAAGTCCGCGTTTGACTAAAACAGCTAAAATGTACACGATTTGAGCAAATAGTCATTTTCTGAATGCAATTACTATAAAAATATAGTGCTTTTTAAATAACCGGTTAATCCCACTATATATACTTCATGTATTGAATAATTTTGGGCCACTATCAAGGTGAAAATGGTCAATGTGGAACCGCAGTTACAAGCCCTAGTGGATGGAAAGAAAATCATCATAACTGAAGCAACTATAAGAAGAGATCGTTAACTGGAAGATGCTGATGGTGTTGATTATTTGCCAAATGCTATAATTTTTGAACAGCTTACACTCATGGGGTATGAAAAACTTTCATAGAAGCTTACTTTCTATAAGGAATTCTTCTCTCCCTAATGGAAATTTCTTATTCATACTATTTTGCAATGCCTAAGTGCTAAGACTACTGCATGTAATGAATTTAGTAGCATTATGGCCTCTGCAATTATTTGTTTAGCCACAAACCAAAAGTTTAAACTGTTTCCCAAGAATATTTTTGGTGAAAGCTGTGAAGATTTTGGATAATGCAGTAAATTCTTGATGTTCTAAGATTTGTACAAGTCTTTTTGAATAATCAACTAGAAGGGATGGAAACTCACAATAGGATTTATATTGCACCCTCTCACATAAAGAAGATTTTTACTAACATGAGAAGGCAAGGAAAAGACTTTTCTGGTAAAGTAACACCATTACTTCCAACAATGGTGGTTCAAGCTCAAGAAGAAATGGGTGAAGGTTCAGCTATGCCAACTGATCCCTATCATACACCCATCATTACTCAACCTTTATCATCTCAACCTCAAAGGAAACAAAAATCAAGAAGGCCTAAGGAGAAGGACACTCAGGTACCTTATTCTAGTGTTCCTAGTGATCCTAAAAATATAGCAGATGAGGCGTCATGAGGAGGCCTATTATATGCAAACTTAAAGGAAATAATGGATTTTTTATACCAAACTACAAACAAAGAGTACTTGACCTGGAGAACACAAAGACAGCTCAAAGCTCAGGAGATTACAAGTTTTAAGAAGAGAGCCAAGAAGTTAGAGAAAAAAGTAGGGTCAAGAACTCATAAGCTCAAAAGATTATACAGGGTTGGTAGATCTGCAAGAGTAGTTTTCTCTGAAAAAGCTAGTTTGGGTGATCAGGAGGATGCATCCAAATAGGGGAGGAAAATTAATGATATTGATGCTAATGAAGACATCACCCTGGAGAATATTTATGATGCTGATATGTTTGGGGTAAATGACTTAGATGGTGATGAGGTGGTTGTAGAAATACAGTTTACTAATCAAGCTGGTGATAAGAAGATATTTTTGAGAAGCTAGTTGTTGTACTGATTGTGTTACAATTCCAGTTAGTGCTGCTACAATAACTAATGTTGAACTTACTTTGGCTCAAACACTGGCAGAGTTGAAGAGTGCAAGACCCAAGACAAAAGGGGTTGTTATGCAAGAGCCAAGTGAATCAACTCCAACAATATCTTTACAACTACCATCACAGGTTAAGGGTCAAGGTTCAAAGGATAAGGGTAAATCAAAGATGATAGAACCAGAGAAGCCCTTAAAGAAGATAGATTAGATTAAATTTGATGAAGAAGAAGCTTTAAGGCTACAAGCAAAGTTTGATGAAGAAGACAGGCTTGCAAGGGAGAAATCTCAACAAGTAGAAGAAGCCAACATTGCTTGGGATGACATTCAAGCAAAGATAGATGCTGATTATCAACTGGTTGAAAGATTGCAGGCGCAAAAACAACAGGAGTTGACAATGAAGAGAGGTCTACTTTGTTTGTACAACTCTTAGAGAAAAGAAAGAAGCACTTTGATACTAAAAGAGCAGAAGAAAAGAGAAATAGACCACCTATAAGAGCTCAACAAAGGAGTGGTATATGTACTTACCTAAAGAATATGACAGGATGAAAGCCCAAAGATTTAAAGAACAAGTCCTTTGCCAATATTTAAGAATTATTTGACAAATCTTTCAAAAGGGTAAACACCTTTATTGACTTCAGAACATAGTTGGTGAAAGGCACTGAAATGGAAGAAAGTTCTAAGAAAGCAAAAGTAATGGAAGAAAGCAGTTCAAAGAGAGCAGGAGATGAGCTAGAACAAGAGAATACAAAGAAGCAGAAGGTGGACGATGATCAGGAAGCAGCTAAGATGAAAAAGCTCATGAAAATTGTTCCTGATGAAGAGGAAGTAGCAGTTGATGCTATACCTTTAGCTACTAAACCTTCAAGCATTGTTGACTGGAAGATTGTTAAAGAAGGAAAGATCAGCTACTATCAAATTATAAGAGCTGATGGAAGTTCAAGGAGGTACTCAGCCTTCATTAAGATGCTTAGAAACTTTGACAAAGAAGATTTGGAAACTCTATAAAAATTGGTCATAGCTAAGCATGGGTATACAAAGCCAGAGGAGGGATGTGAGAGAGTGCTATAGGGTGATCTAAAGACAATGTTTAAACATCATATAGAAGATGCAGTATGAAAGAATCTACAAGAAAGTAAAGTGTTAGTTTAGAAGCTATTTGATTCATGTGGAGTACACTTTGTGAGGTTTCAAAATATGCATGTCTTTATGTTGGTAGAGAAGAGATATCCCCTTACACCTGCTACAATCACATATATGCTGAATAAGAAGCTGCAAGCTGATCATTTGAATGAAATGTGTTATCAGCTTCTTAAGCTCATCACAAAGCAACTCAAGAATCAATGAAGTGTTTGGAAGCATCCTCCTGGTGATTGATGAAGCTTTTAATGAAGAAACTTAATGATTTTGAAGATAAATATCAAGTTTAAGGGAGGATTATTGGGATTAAAAGACTTCTTGATGATCTTAAAGTTACTGCTGTTAAGTTAATGCTACTGGTGTATAAGTTACTACTGCTAGTGTTCAGAATTAATGCTGCTGGTACAAAGTTACAACTGCTGAAAGATTACAACTGCTGAAAGGATAAAGACTGCTCAAAGAAGATAAAGATTGCTTAAAGATCAAGATTACTTAGTTGATAAGGATTGTTATTTATAGAATAGATCTTTAAGAATATTTTAAGTTTTTGTAATATATTGTAAATCGACTAGGACTCCTTGGTGTATAAAAGGAGGTCCTAGGGTATAGAGTTGTATGTATAAAAAACGAGTCATTCATAGAATTATCATAGCTTCAAGGTTTTGTAAACCTAATACTAGTTAGAGTATTCTTATTAATATATTGAAGATTTTGTTTGTTAATCTGTGTGTTCATTAGAATTACTGTTTCATTGAAGAATTCTTCTTATATTAAAGATTAGATTCCGTATAATCTTTAGTATTATCAAACAAAGTTTATATCATAGTTGTGTAGGATTTATCTTGCATAACTAAACCTTACACAAGCTAAGGAATTCAAGATCCATTCAAGTGGGATCAACAAGAATGGTAGGGATGATAATAAGAGGACTAGGATTGGGAATGCTTTTGCTACTACTATAAACCCTGTAGGAAGGGAGAGTACGGGTCCCTGGCCAAAGTGTACCACCTACAACTCCTACCATACACCAGGAGGGCCTTATCACACATGCTTCAACTATAACCACCCAGGTTATTTGGCAAAGGATTATAGAGGCATGCCGAGGAATGTGAATCTTGTCAATGCTAGAAACCCATCTATTAGGGCTTGTTATGAGTGTGGTAGTACCGACCATGTCAGGTCAACTTGTCCTAGATTGAATAGGTAATGGACGAAAAGGAAATTCATCAAACCAAGTTGCTGCTAATAACAGAGGTTAGGGTCGTGGAAACTAAGGGAACCAAGCTAGTGGTAAGGCATTTACGTTGGGAGCAGAGGAAGCTCACCAGGATCCGAACATTATGACGGGTACGTTTACTTTGAACAATCATTTTGCCACTACCTTATTTGACTTTGGTGCTGACTATAGTTTTGTTTCCACTACTTTTATACCTCTGTTAGGCATAGAGCCCAGCAAATTAGGTTTCATATATGAGATTGAGATAGCAAGCGGACAGCTAGTAGAGATTGATAAGGTTATTAAGGGTTGCAAACTAGAAATCGAGGGTCATGTCTTTGACATTATTTTGATACCTTTTGGTCATGGGAGTTTTGATGTGACTAAAGGTATGGATTGGTTGTCTAATCATAAGGCTGAAATAATTTGTCATGAGAAAGTAGTGAAGGATTCACTACTGGTGGAAATGTGGCTTTAGGAATTAGGAGAGAAACGAAGAAAAGATGAGGGCAAACTTAATAGAGTGCTAAGGCTAAAAAGAAGGAGCAAGAAGAGATAGTAGTAGTGAGGGACTTCCCCAAGGTATTCCCAGATGACCTATCTGGATAGCCGCCTATTTGAGAAATTGAGTTTCGAATTGAGTTAATCCCTGGAGCAACACCGGTAGCAAAGTCCCCCTATCGTTTGGCACCTTCTGAATTGGAGGAGTTGTTGGGACAACTCAAGGAACTCCAAGACAAAGGTTTCATTTGACCAAGTTTATCGCCTTGGGGAGCGATATTGTTTGTTAAGAAAAATGATGGTTCTTTTAGGATGTGCATTGATTGACTATAGAGAATTGAACAAGTTGACTATTAAGAATCGTTATCCACTTCCTAGAATTAATGATCTATTTGATCAACTGCAAGGGTCGCAGTTTTTCTCGAAGATAGATCTTAGGTCTGGATACCATCAACTGAGAGTGCATGAGGATGACATTCCAAAGACTACATTTAGAACTCGTTATGGACATTTCAAATTTATAGTAATGCCCTTTGGTCTGACTAACGCACCAACAGTATTTATGGATTTGATGAATAGAGTTTGTAGGCCTTATCTTGATAAGTTTTTGATTGTGTTTATAGACGATATCTTAATCTACTCTAAGACTCAAGAGGAGCATGTAGAACACTTAAGGTTAGTCTTGGGACTGCTCAAAAAGGAGAAACTGTATGCTAAGTTTTCTAAGTGTGAATTCTGGCTAAGAGAAGTGCAGTTTCTTGGGCATGTGATAAATGGTAATGGGATTCATGTTGACCCCAGTAAGATTGAAGCTATTAAGAATTAGAAAGCCCCTAGAACTCCGACTGAGGTTCGTTCGTTCTTAGGATTGGCTGGGTATTACCGTAGGTTCATTGAGAACTTTTCTAAGATAGCTAAGTCTCTTAATATCTTGACTCAGAAGTATAAGACTTTCGATTGGGGTGAGGAACAAGAATTGGCATTTCAAACCTTGAAGGATAAGTTGTGTAATGCGCCTGTTCTAGCTCTCCCTAATAGAACAGAAGACTTTGTGGTATATTTTGATGCGTCTGGGATAGGACTAGGTTGTGTGTTAATGCAAAGAGGTAAAGTGATAGCCTATGCGTCTAGGCAGTTGAAAATTCATGAGAAGAATTATACTACCCATGATTTGGAGTTGAGTGCGGTCGTGTTTGCACTTAAGATCTGGAGACATTATCTGTATGGGACAAAGAGTGTCATCTATATGGATCATAAGAGTCTTTAACATATCTTTAGTCAGAAAGAGTTGAATATGCGACAGCGTCGCTAGATAGAGTTGTTTAGTGATTATGACTGTGAAATTCGCTACCATCCTGGTAAGGAGAATGTGGTGGCTGATGCCCTAAGTAGGAAGGAAAGAATAAATCCTAAGAGAGTTAGAGCTATGAATATGACCCTTCAGTCGAGTATCAAGGATAGGATACTGGCGGCTCAGAAGGAGGCTGTGGATGAGTCTGCAGGATTGCAGAAAGGTTTGGATGAGATGATAGAGCAAAGAAGTGATGGAACTTTGTACTACCTGGATCGAATATGGGTACCTTTGAAGGGCGATGTAAGAATCCTGATAATGGATGAAGCCCATAAGTCGAAGTACTCTGTACACCCAGGAGCAGATAAGATGTATTATGATTTAAGAGATAGGTATTGGTGGCCTGGAATGAAAAAGGATATAGCTGAGTATGTTAGTAAGTGTTTGACTTGTCTGAAGGTTAAGGCTGAGCAGCAAAGGCCATCTAGCCTGCTCTAGCAACCTGAGATTCTCGTATGGAAATGGGAAGGGATAGCTATGGATTTTGTGACTAAGTTGCCTAGGACTAGTAGTGGGCATGACACAATCTAGGTCATTATGGACCGATTGACTAATGTTAGGTTTATGGAAAAGTATCGATTATGTGGTTTTATTTTATTTTGTTATTAGACTTTATTTTGTTTAGTTTAATATAGCTTGTAATAAGGTTTATTAAAGTGACCCTAGAAGGATAGCTTCTGATTGTATGTCTAAGTATGATAGTTAGAGCCATACTTTTTAGTATGCAATCAGATCCGAATTAGGACAGTTTTGAAGTTAGATTTTATTTGGGATAGTTGTGCATGTAATGAGTGATTGGGAATCACGAGGTAGTTAGTAAACTCATATAGGAACTTAGATGATTTTTGGTTTAATTTATGAAGGTCAGTAAGTAAGGGTTTTGAGTGGGTAAAGTCATACTAAAATTCTACATTTTTGAACAGATTGTAGTTAACTAGTGTAATGAGTTAATGAAGTGGTTAAGGTTGGGCATGGTGTCGGGGTAACCCATGACAGTTAATCAAACCCCTATAAATCCATCACATGTGTGTTACATGGACTAGAGCTTTTAGCTTGGTCGCGTGTAACCGTGTTTATTTATTTGTATAGTTGCATGATAAAATGGAAGGTGCGTTGTGCATTAGGTGAGTTACATAGTCCCACTTTTTACATTATTTTAAACTTGGGATGGAAATGATGCAAGTGTTTAAATGAGTTTTGAATTCCTGTTATTATTTGTTAGTGTAAATGCATGGTCTATTATGCGACTAATGTACGCTATGTGCTACATGTTTTAAGATGTGATATTGTTGTGTGGCCTAGTCAGGTGGATTACTTGAGGGTATCCTTGGCCTGAGCTAGAGGGAAAGAGAGTTGGTATTATCCAAGGGCGATATGGTGTAACACCCCCAAAATGGGTTGCAGCAGAATATGAGGTTCCGGGGGCATGACTTCAAAGATCAATAGTACAAGATATGAGAACGAACTCTAAAAGAGTCGTTTAAAATTTGATACATTGGATTTCATAAATGATTTGTTACAAAAGCCCATAGGCTTAACTTGTTCCACTTGAAAAAGTAAAGATTTCACAACATAACAATATCCCAAAATGTAATGCACGTAAATCTTTATATTGATATGACTTCAAAAGACGACCATCCAATGTACCCATGACTTGCACTTTATTGACCTGAGAAAACATGTTTAAACTGTCAACAATAATGTTGGTGAATTTATAGGTTTATAAATTAAATGAAGCGGATAGCAAGATTTCCCTGTAATAAAGCAACAAATACAATATCACAAAAATGTAATACGATATGCACTAAGCTCGTAACATTGAAGCTAAACAATGTATGTATATCAGATACATATAAATGATGGTGCCCAATGTAGATGTTCAACCCGTAACATGTATGAGTCCGAAATGGTATACATTCGTCGTTTCTGGCCAACCGGTAAACTAGAAAGTGCTACTTGCCCGAACGGGGATGTTAATTCCCAAATATATCTATGCATAACATTCGCGCTTACAATCCAGTAATTAACAGTTCATGGTGATGGGCATAGTGGGTTACTAAGCTACTTAGGACTAAACTCGTGTTATTTGAATTTAAAATGTACTTTCATCCATTTTGTAAAACAAACATGATCTCATCCCTGAGATTTGATAAATGATTGAAAAGTATAAGATAGGGGCTATAAACTCACTTTAATGATATAATGAGGTAGCAACGAATATGAAGCGAGCAAGGTAAATGGTGCACGCGAAAACAATGCAAAACTCTATCCGCTACCTAAATGAATTATACGCATATTGTTAATCATGTAATATACTACAATGCATGCAATCTTGTCCTTAGTATTGTGCTTGAGTTGAGAAAATATTACTTGTTTAAAATGTGGTTTTTCATGAAAATTGGCCAAACATATCGGGTCATAATTTATTACCATTAAATATGTAGATTACGATATCGTACATTTTAAAGACTAGGTCGTAAGTACTTCTCTAGTTAATTTAGTCGACACTTGGTTTGGTCTCTAAACGTGTCAAACAATTTGGCGAAGTTGTAACGAAACATATTAAAAGTGTTAGAAATATTTAGGTTTTAATTATAAAATTTGTGGGACAAACGTAGAGTTTTACAATTAATTTTTGGATTCGTATTAATGAATTTACAAACCAAAAGTGGTTTTGAAAACTAGGCCATGTCGTCTATAACTTTCGTTATTTAAGTTTTGTCTAAAAATGTCGTTTAATATGTTAAAAATATGGCCAAACATGAGGGTGTCACGACTGGTTCCAAAACATAGATTGTTATTTTTGACTAAGTGTTTTATAAGTGACATTCGACTGACTTTGATCGTAGATTGCGAACACATCACTCAGTATTAGGACAAGATAAAAACATCTTAGTAAACTAGGCTAGGTCTACTATACATCATCCTTTATAAGTTTAGTGGGCCGAGGTCATTATCGTGGTAAAAAATGAGGACAAAGTAAGGGGTGTGCGGCCTATTCTGCCAACAAAGGCCCCCTTAACTTATTGGTATGCTGCAACAAACACTATCTTTAGGCTCAGTTCTGCCGCTTGCTTATCAACCATTTTCGATGATTCAACTTGCTAAGTAAAACTTATTAGGTCGACTACAAATAGCAATCAAGTTCTGGATTTATGAGACATGTTTAATAGTTGTGTTTTACCCCTAAAGTCACCCCATTTGTCACGAGTTTATACACAAAACACCACTTAGGCAAGGAGAGGGCTTAATCTAGGGCACTTGAGTAACATGTTTTAATTACTTAATCAAGACGAAAAATACCCGTAACCAATGTTTAGTTCAATGATACACGAATTACAGAAGGGTATGTACATTTTTCAGTACATAGTTTTCTCATATCTTTATCTACACAAATTTTCTCAAGCACAAATACTAAATGACATAATATAGCATATTGAAAAATGAAAAGATTTATTGTGTGATACTCACAACGCTTGGAGAAAGACATGGGTATGACTTGATCCAAACGGAAACCCTAATTGCTTAACTTATGAGATTTGACCCACTTCTAAACCAAATGTTCTAGAATAGCTTGCACCCCTCTAATACTCTTGTAACTTTACGTAGACCACACTCTAGCTTTTTTTGGTTCCGACTAGAAGGAAGAAACAAAAGGAACGAATTTAGTGTTTTTAGGGTTTTTGTTATCTTATGTCTGATGAATGGCACCAGGTGTGGGTTGTTGTGCTTGCTGGAAATAACAAAGCTTTGTGAGGATCAAAACTTGTAGAGTTTGGACGAGAGTTTTGCTTGTGAAGAACAGGAATGTTAGGAACACAAAAGTGTCGGTCGCTTCCATAGATAATAGTCGTTACCTCGTTAAGTAATTTTTAGAAACTTACATAGTTAGTTTGCTAAGGCCCATGGATAAACCCATGCTAGCCTAAGCCCACGTGCCATGTATATGTATTTATACACCTCTTCATGCCTTGGAGAGGTGCTCATCCAACCCACTCTCTCTCTCTAGTTCTTGCATTTAGTAAAGATTACTTGAATTCTACAATGGGTATCAAGAGCCATGGAGTGGTGTGTTTAGATAGTGTGTTTGGTTTTGGTTTGTGAGTTTTTGTTAGGTTTATGAAAAGTGTCGATTATGTGGTTTTATTATATTTTGTTATTAGACTTTATTTTGTTTAGTTTAATATAGCTTGTAATAAGGTTTATTATGCTTTAAGTAAGAAATAGCATAATAACCAAAGTCTAGGGACTAGTATTGACAAGTTAGGAAAATAAGGAAGGGAAGCCTCCCTCCTATTGCCTATAAATAGCCCTCTAATCTTCATTAGAGGGTGATGCCCTTGTAACTAACTCTCATTTTTCCCTCCATAATAAGATTTGAATTTTCCCTTTACTTGCTCTCATTCTCTCTAATCTTACATGTTGATATGATTGATTCAAGATTCATGTGACCTATCAAGTGGTATCAATCGCCAATAGAGAAGTAGAGTGCTTGATTTGTGCGTGATTTTGTTCGACTAGGAATCAAGAAGTTATGGTTTCCGAATTCGGTAGGTGCTATTGAGGTTTTGAGATTGATTTTGGCTGTGATTTTGAGTTTTTGGATGTTATTGTGTTCTCGGAAGTGTTCATTTCATTCTCGGAAGTGTAGTTTTGATTTTCGGTTGAAGCTTTGCATTCTCGGTAGAGTGGTTTTGAGTTTCGGAAGACTTTTTCTTGTAAATTTAGCAATTTCAGTACGAAATATCAGTGTAATAGATATATTCGATCTTTTGGTTTTATCAAAAATCGTTTATTAGGAATTCGGTATTAAACTCGTTTTATCAAGTTTGGTTAGGTTTATAAATTAGGTTTCCATCAAATTTGTGGATATAGGGAATTTTTAAATATGTATAATCGGTTAATAAGCTTTTACAAGTCCTTTTACACTTTACCATTTAACGTTTTATCGTGTTTTGAAGTGTTAAAATCGTTTTTTCAAGAATTTTACTAAATCGGCATCAATTCGGTTTCATCGAATTTAAGTTTTTGAACACTTGTTATCTAGTCATCATAAAATTCGGTTTCATCGAATTTGTGGTTATTAATAATTCATAACTATTGGATTTTAACAATTTAGGCTTACCGAGTTTATAGTGAATAGTGTTACCGAATTTGAGTAGTTTGTAGTTTACCGAGTTTATTATTTGAAGATTTCCGAGTTTGATAGTTATTTTACATTTGTTCAGAAGGGTATTCGTTTTTTCAGAATATTGTGTTCGTGAACAGTGTTACCGAATTTGACTACTGTTATCGAGTTTGGATATTTTCTCACAAATCTCACTCATATTCGTCTAAAAAGATCCAATCTTTGAATCTTAAGACATGTCGACATCCAAAACATACCAACAATCCCTTGCTGATGCCGGTTCTGAGAATAGGCCACCCATGCTTGAAAGGGGTAGTTACATACCTTGGGCGAGTAGATTCAAATGATTTTTATGCAAGAGGGAAAACGGAAGTGGCTTTTCAAAGAAAAAACACTAGAAGATGGCCCTTATGTGTTTAGGAACATCACACCTACAGGTTTCAACAATACAGGTTGCAAGGACGTATGAGGATCTCAAGGAGATGACTTATTATGTCTATTGTGCGGAAATGGAACTCATGAATATGATTCTTCTTTCTATTCCTAATGAGATTTACAATTCTGTGGATTCTTGTAAGACGGCCAAGGAAATGTGGGCTCGTGTTGAACGTTTGATGAGGGGAACTATACAAAACCAAGTTGACAGAGAAACGTGGTTTACTAAATGTATTTGATAATTTGTTGCTGAAACCATGAGGTCACTAGTTTCAGTCTACATCGTTTGCTAGTTAATGAATGATTTGGAACGAAACAACATGAAGTTTCCAACTGTTTCAGTTAACACAAAGTTTCTGAATAGTTTGCAACCGGAATGGTTGAAATATGTGACTCAAGTTCGTTTGGCTAAGCGATTGACAGTTGATTCGTTCGATGATCTTTTTGATTATCTTTTGCAATTTGAGAAATTGGTTAATGCTTCAAGGGAAAAGAAGTTAGAAAAGTCTCATGATCCTTTGGCTCTAGTAGCACACACGGGTTCATCTTCCAGAAACACCTCTTCTTATTATGTGACACATCCTTCATCTGTAGTTGATTATGATGAAGAGTATGAGCAGGATGATGTTCACAACCATTCTGAAGATCCCTTAGCATCTGATATGTTATTTACTTGCCAATGCCCAATACTCAAAATTTCTCTATCCAACAATATCGTCTTCGTGCTTCGTCTTTTACCAAAATCAAGCCATCGTTCAAGGTGACAGAGTGAATATTCAAAGCAGAAATTCTGGTAATGTTGGAAGAAATAATAGAAGAGCTTATGTTCCAAGAAGAAGTTGTTGAGGGAATGAATGCTACAAATGAGACTGCAAATGTTCAAAGGATTGTTCGAACTCTGACTCCAGGGAATACATCAACGGGTCAATGCTATAACTGCGGTGGAAAAGGACATTATGCTAGGAATTGTCCTAAGCCAAGGGTTCATCGAAGTATTTTTATGGAGCAAATGTTGTTGGCAAAACAGGATGAAGCTAGTATAATTCTTACTGATGAGCAGAATGATTTTCTCTTTGCTGATCTTCAAGGATGGAAGAAATTGAAGAACTTAGTGCAAACATATGCTTAATGGCCAGAATTCAACCAGCTGATCAAAATTCTGATGATGAGCCAAGCTATGAGTCTGCATTTATAAGTGAGGTTTCATTTATCCATCAATGAGAATGATGAATCAAATGTATCCAAAAACTCATACTAATATTATTAACTGTTCATTGGATGATGATAAATTTAATAGCAATTATTCAATTTGATTATGTTTAAAGGGGGGGGAAATGTTAATAGTGGCAGTGTTGAAAAAGATACACATGTTTATGATCTGTGTGCATTAGAAACACTTGCTAGGAATGCATATGATGAAGCTGCAAAACAACAAAGATTTGCTCAAAAGGTCCAACAACAAAATATGACTTTGACCAGTCAGATTGAGATGTATAAGGAAAGGAATCGGGTTTTGGAAAACATAACCAAGGATAACAATTATCTAAAAGAATTTCTTGAAGCTGATGAAAGGGCAAAACGTGTTCAAAAACAAGCTGAGTCTCAATTGTATCGTGATCGAGATATTATTCGAGATCTCAAAAAACAACAAGATAAGTTGAGTCAAGAGGTCAAACATTTCAAACAGAAAAATGAGGAATTACAACAATCACATTTAATTTTAAAAAGAAAAATGAGTGAAAACGAGGATAAGTATCATGATACTATTCTTGATCTTGAGGAAAAACTGAAAAAGAATGTTGATTTGTTTTTGAAAATTGGTAATTCTTTACATAGCATTGATTTATGCTCGGTCCAAAAACATTGGTCTGTGATGATCAACAATTAAAAAACATGGTTTGGGTATCCGGAATCCTTATACACCCAGACAAGCACAATTTCAGAATGTCCAAAGTTATATGTTGCATCTAGGACAGGTAATATAGAAATTCCTTTGAATGTTAGAGATTCTGAGGAAACTCTAGAGGATGCTTTCAAAAGTCAACAGAAAATGAATGAAAAAATGAATGATCCAATTGCTGTTGCGAACAAACAAAATTGTTGGACAATTGATTACAAACAATTAAATGCGCTTTATAATGACTTTGTTCCTCAAAAAGAATCATTCGTTGAACAAACATGTTCTTCATCTTCTTATATTCCCTTTGTTAAGATTCTGGAAACAAAAGCAATGCCAAGTGAGTTACCTTTGATCAATGAATTATTCAATATAAAAGTTGGATTTGAAAAGTTGTTTCTGTTGATAAAACAGAACAGTAAAAGGGCAAGCATGTTTTATACATCAAAGGAAGAGATAGCTCTTAATGATTTTTGTCGAGATCAAGTTAAACCACTTCTTAATGAATTACTGGATTACTTTGATGGCTTTCAGAATCTATTTCAAAGGGATATAAAAGAAATGAAAGATGCGTTTGAGCAAAATGATGTTTATCTTGATGAGATTAAAAGGCAAAATGATTTTTTGAAAGATCAACTTTTGGAAGCATCACTCAAACATGATATTGAGCTATGTGTGTTGTTAACCATGAATGTGTTGATAAGGCCTTTACACTGATGAAATTGAACAAGTCAAAAAAAAAATCTTGAGATTCAAAGAGGGTTGGGAAAGCAAGGAATAAAAATCTTGAGGAAAGATGTTCAAAGATGTGAAAAACAAAAGTGTTGATTTTTGAGTTAAAATGCACATGAAAAGAAAAAATATAATGGGATTCTTCGAAGATAAAAACTCAAAACCTCTTCGATTTCTCTTGGATTTCTAGATTAAAGAAACTTGTGATGAGAAAGTGTCTTTGGATTTTAAAGTACAATCTTTGATAAAAGAACGAGATAATGTCAAAATGGAATATAAAAAGCTTTTTGATTCAATAAAAAAGACACGGTCTCAAACTCAAAGGAAATGGATGAGTTAATTGCTCATGTCTTTGAGAAAACTTATGCATATGGTGCTATTCGTGCTGAGAATCAGAATCTTTTACCATACCATATCTGAGTTGAAAGTCGAATGAAAAATGAGTGAAAATCGATAAGTTTGTGAATACTAAGTTTTTGACAAGACACATGGTTCTCAATCTTTTCTTTGTGTCACACCCTTAAATAAAAATGCTTCTCAAAAGCAGACGGTTGTTTTAAAAACAAAAGAAAACCATGTTGAGTCAAAACCAGTCACTTTACAGACTTCACATAACAAACAAACAGGGACACATCAAAACACAAATGTCATTAGCCCTGGAATGTACAGAGTTGTCACACAACAAGAATCACAAACAAACAAGACTAAGAATGTGTTATCTTCTACAGGAATGAATGCTACATCTAGTGTTAAAAGACCAAAGAGTAGAGATTCACATGTCAAGACCAGTGTCTTAGATGTCTCTAAGGAATGAAGCAAGGAAGATGCAGTTTATGTAGGAAAAAGTAAGCAATTGATAAATACATTGCTAAAGTTGTGTCAAATAAGGAGAATGTAATTGATGTTGCTGTTGCAAACGCTTCTAAAGCGAAAACTTTGTTATGTGTTTCTTGTATGCAAAATGTGCTTATTCCTTATCATGATAAATGTGTTGCTAAGCAAAAACACCCTAGAAAATTCGTTATTGCCCTGGAAAAATTTTGTGCCGCCTCTTTTATATTTTAGGGTTTCGATGATATTGTTTTTAGAGTTTAAACAAAATAAAATGTATAAAAGAGTTATAATGGGGATTAGGCCGAAATTTTGGGCTTCCAAAAGTGAATAAGTCAGATATTAAAACTTGCATAATTGATTTGTAATTATCCATATTTATTTCATATTAATTGCAAAGTATAAATACTTAAATGCATTTAATTCGGCTAAGAATATATATACAAAAATATTAATTATTTTTCTTATATAATATAAGGTATTTTAATCTTACATAAATTTCATAATTGTCACATGTTGCATTTTTATAATTTCTAACATTTAAATGAAGTTTATTTAAGCTTTTATGAGATTTTCTTGCATTAGGGGTAATTTGGTAATTTTACACTTGTTGGGATTTTTAGGTTTTATAGATACTGTATGAGGAGTTTGTTGGGGTTGTGTTTGTGATGATGATGGTGGAGGTGGTGGTGGTGGAATTTCATCTTGTGATGCAGACATGTTTAGTTTTGAAGGATGAAGGTTTATAACTGGACTAGATTGTTCTTCTTATTCAGAGTTTCTCACAGGCTCTGATACCACTTGAGAGTCCCTTGTAGAATAGATATCTGCAGCCTATTAAGGATGATAGCCAAGATGTATAAATACAGTTGACTATGTAGAAACACTGATTATGAATACTATGTGTTAATGCGGAATCTTAACACAAGTACTAAGAAAAACAATGAAGAACTAAATAATAACTTCTATTAATCTGCTTTGAATGATTACAGATTACTAACTATTGAGATATGATTTTGCTATGAGATATATTAAGGTCGTATCTCTAACTATGCCAAAAGGGATCCTTTTATAGACCAAGGATAAACCCTAACAGGCTTACAAACCGCGTGCATATCTTTTCCTAAAATATCTCATACATATCTCTTAAACGGTACTAACCATTTTCTACTAACGGTACTAACTAACTGATCAGTACTTAACATTTTGTACTGTCAGTACTAACTATAACTATCAGTACTAACTATTTATACTGTCGGTACTAAGTTAGGAAAACATAAATCCTAACAATAGTGGATGATTTTTCTAGATTTACGTGGGTTTATTTTCTTTGTTCGAAAGACGAAACTCCATAGATCATCAAGAAATTCATTGCTCAAGCTCAATTGAATTACAAAGCCAAAGTTTGCAAGATTCGGACTGATAATGGCACTGAATTCAAGAATGCAACTCTCAAAGCTTATTATGAAAAGTTAGGTATTATGCAACAATTTTCAATTGCTCGCACACCTCAGCAAAATGGAGTAGTAGAACGACGTAATCATACTCTGGTTGAGGCTGCTCGCACAATGCTTATTTTTTCGAGGTTACCTGAATTTCTTTGGGCTGAAGCAGTTGCTACAGCATGTTTTACTCAAAACCGGTCAATAATCAACACACGACACAATAAAACACCTTATGAGCTGTTACGCGGACGAAAGCCAAATGTGGAGTATTTTCATGTGTTTGGCTCATTGTGTTATCCGACAAATGACCGTGATGATCTTGGGAAAATGAAACCTAAAGCAGACATTGGGGTTTTTATTGGTTATTCGGAAACATCAAGAGGTTTTCGAATCTATAACCGTCGCACCAAAAGGATTATGGAGACTATTCATGTCAAGTTTGATGAGCTTACAGCAATGGCTTCTGAACACGATTGTTTAGAACCCGATCTTCAACGATTTAATAATCAAAATTCATCAGATGACTTAACGAATACTCCTTCAAAAGAGGATTTGGATAATTTGTTCGGTCCAATGTTTGAAGATTATTTTGAGCAAAAATCTTCTGATACTACCATCAATTCCGCTGCACAACTGACTCACGATCAAGAAGACTCACCTTCTACATCTTCAATCATTGTTGACACACATGAGGCTCCTCCTGTTGTCACAACATCTGACGAACAAACTTCTCCAATCTCTTTACAAGAGTCTGATGAATTCAATCAAGAAGATTCTGCTGATTTTGATGGTAATACACAGTTTGTTCCATATGATTCTCTGAATCATGAGGAAATTGAGTCATCTACAACGAATCTCGAACCATCAAATGTGCAGAATTTCCATCAAGTACAACCCTCGACTCATATTTAGACAAAAGATCATCCTCTAGACCAAGTTATTGGTGACCCATCCAAACCTGTTATGACTCGTCAACGACTATATACCGATTCTGAGGTTTGCATGTATGCATTAACCGTTAGCACTATTAAACCAAAGAACATCAAAGAAGCTATGTCCAATCATAGTTGGATTAAGTCCATGCAAGATGATTTGAATCAATTTGAAAGACTTCAAGTTTGGGAATTGGTTCCACGACCAGAAGGAAAGAATGTTATTGCTCTCAAATGGCTTTGGAAAAATAAGTATGATGCAGAAAATATTATGGTTCGGAACAAATCTCGTCTTGTGGCTAAAGGTTATAAGCAAGAAGAAGGCATTGATTTTGAGGAGTCATTTGCTCCTGCTGCTCGTCTTGAGGCTGTTCGGATGTTCATTGCTTTTGCTGCTCATATGAATATCACTATCTTTCAAATGGATGTCAAAACAGCTTTTCTCAATGGTCCTTTGAAAGAAGAAGTTTATGTCAGCCAACCTGAAGGATTTATTGATTTTGAATTTCCAAATCACGTCTTCAGGTTGAAAAAAGCTCTATACGGTCTTAAGCAAGAACCTCGTGCATGGTATGACAAATTTTCTTCTTTTTTAATTGAACTCGGGTTCAATAAAGGTATAATTGACCCAACTTTGTTTACTAGACGTCACGGGGGAGACATATTACTTGTTCAAGTATATGTTGATGACATTATTTTTGGATCAACAAATCCAGATTTTTCAAAAAGATTTGCAAACTTAATGAAAAACAATTTTGAAATGTCGATGATGGGTGAACTAAAGTTCTTTCTTGGACTTCAAGTTCATCAATCTCCCCGTGGCATATTCATAAGTCAGTCACAATATGCAATATAATTGTTAAAGAAACACAGTCTAGATGAATGTGTCTCCATGAGCACACCTATGGCAACATAGAGGCTGGATGTTGATTTACAAGGCACTCCTACTGATCAAACGACTTATTGTCGTATGATAGGAGGGCTTATGTATCCAACAGCCAGTTGACCAAACATAGCCTTTGCTACTTTTGTATGTGCACGTTATCAAGCACGACCTACGATCAAACACCTCAAAGAGGTCAAACGAATCTTTCGGTACCTAAGACAGTCCTATAACATGGGCCTATGGTATCCGAAGGATTTTGGTTTTGAACTAATTGCCTATTCAGATGCGGACTATGCAGGTTGTAAAGATGATTGTAAAAGTACATCAGGAGGATTGCAATTTTTAGGTGGAAAGCTCGTGAGTTGGAGTTCAAAAGAAACAAGATTGTACTGCGATGTCTACTGCATAAGCTGAATATGTTTCATTGTCTGCATGCTGTGCTTAAGTGATATGGATGCGTACTCAACTGCTTGACTATGGATTTAAATACAATCGGATTCCGATGTATTGTGATTCCAAGAGTGCTATTGCTATTTCATGCAATCCAGTCCAACATTCTTAGACAAAGCACATTGACATCCGGTATCATTTTATTAAAGAACACGTTGAGAGGGGTACTGTTGTAACATTCGGTAATTTTTTAAATTTTAAAGGACTATTTTACCCTTTTACTTTTTGGGTCTGACTTAACTTTTTGACTTTTGATCTTTTATTGTCTCATAAAAGCAATTACCGCGTGACCGGTAAAATTTTCGAAACATATTTAAATAATAAATCGTATTTATTATTACATATCTCTCATGTGCAAATGTATTTTTAATTTATTAGACTTGAAAACTAGAAAATAAATGTTATTTCTAAGTTGATTTATTAAAAACGACTCGCTAGATCACGTTTTCATCACTCGGACTCAAAAGCAATTTGATGTAAAACGACATTCCGGACAACTTTTTAGTTTTGCCCGAGACCCGAAAACAGTCAGAAGATAACTGAAATCCCCTCGCAAGATTATAGAAACAAGAAAATAATTAAAATTATATTTAATTAACACTTTTTATTAAATAAAAATATTTAATAAATTAGTCATCATTTTATTCAGTGACGTTTGTTGAAGACGCAAATATTCGAGTAAAAGATCATTTTACGGACAAAGTATATCGGAAATATACAAAGAAATAATAAACGTTTTAAAAAAAAATTATAAAACGTTTATGAAAAATAATTTTTATGGGAAAAATAATTCGGAAAACAATGGCGCAAGTTTCGTGTTTTGAATCATCCGTTAAGTCGCTCAAACGAGTTCCGAACCATTATTTACCAAAATTTACACTTTTGGTCCCTGTGAAATATTTATAAAATTAACCCTAATCTATTATACACATTACACTTTATTTTTAAACTTTTATATATAAATAAAGTTATAAATTTTTTTCTCATATATTTCATAAAACACACACACACATTCACTTTTTCTCTCTCAAATTTCCGGCAGCCACCACTGCCGCTCCGGCGCCACCTCCGGCCACCGAAAAAAATTTCCGGTGAGTTTTCCGGCCGAGTCCAAAAGCGTTCCTCGTCCCCTGATCTACCCGATCCCCAATACCACGCGCCTCCACGCCACCACCACCACTCCAGCCGCCTACCGCCACCCACCAATCCACCGAATCCACCCCTATCTACACATTCGCCGCACCTTCATCATCACCCCCCTTCTATCGCGGCTCAGCAGCCGTCGTATCTCCACCACCAACGCATCATCATCATCATCCCCACCAGCCGTACGCCATCACCACCGGCGCACCCCACCACAATCTACACCACTACCATCATCTCCACCATCTCAGCCCCTTCGTCTTTTCCGGCCAAGGCTCCGGCCACCCAGACAACCACCACCGACGCCACCACTGTTGTCGACCACGGCTGCCACGCACCAACATCGTCCTCACCACCGTACACAAACCACCACCAACCCCACCTCGATAACACCAACTCCCCGCCACCACCTCCATCTCTGCGGTACCATCACCCTCGCCACCTTCTCCCATCGAGACAGCCACCATACCAACAGGGTGCGTGTGGTCCTGTTTTACACCATATTAGGGTGCGTGTGGTTTTGTTTTGCACTAGTTAGTGTGCGTTTGGTTTTCGATTCAGTCACAGGTGCGTTTAGTTTATAAAATCACCATAAAAGGGTGCGTTTGATTTAATAGTAACCCACAAGGGTGCGTTCGGTTTGGGTTTAGCAACAGGGGGCATTTGTTTTGTTGTTCATAACATCCTAAAGGTGCGTTTGGTTTACAACCAAGTAGGGTGCGTTAGGCTTTGTAGAATTTAGGGTGCGTTTGGTTTTGTAGAAACATGTATAGGGTGCGTTTGGTTAGCAGAAACAGGTTTAGGGTGCTTTTGGTTGGCTGTTTAACAGCGAGGAGTGCGTTTGGGATAACATATTTACACTAAGGGTGTGTTTGGTTGGGTAGAAAACACTAAGGGCGTGTTTGGCTTAACAGTTAACACCACAAGGGGTGTGTTTGGGTGTGCAGGAAAAACTATAAGGGGCGTTTGGGTGGGCAGGAAACCAAAAAGGGTCCGTTTGGGTTAGCAGTTGCACATAAGGGTGCGTTTGGGTTTAGAGAAGACAACAAAGGGGTCCGTTTGGTTGGTTTTGCAGAAATAGGTACGTTTGGCTACGCAGAATCACAACAAGGGTGCGTTTGGGTTAATAAAAATCAACTAGCAAAAATGTCGCAATATTTAATATGAAACCGGATATAATGGTGATTTAAAATGGTTAAGTAAATGTATTATATATTATTTGATCTCGACTAATTATATATATTAATAACGCGGGTATATTGCAACAAGAACGTATATTGCAAAACGATTTAATGTAAGTGGAAAACATTGAATTTTGATAAAAGTGGGGAACGTCTTATAAACAAAAAGGTCATGCCGGAAAATCTATAAACTACTATACTTAATATTTTCGTTTAAAATTCCTATTATATTTTGAAACCCGATAAGGAGGATTAAGTTATAGTCTTAAAGATTATTTATTTGTAATCATTCAATAACCCGACAAACAAAAGAATTACTAATTTATAAAATATAATTTCGTAAATTCCCGATTAGAAAATAAAGTCAAAACTTTTGTAAAAACTTGGGAAACCTCGTTTACCTAATTCGTAACTTTAAAACATCGGTTACTGTTATGCATGAACGTTTTTAATAATGTAATTGGTGATTTACAAAAACGTGTCGAATTATATTGTTACGATTATTTTCTCACATTTCTTTTATAATACTTGCAAAGTATTATATACCTCAATTAATTATTTGATTGTTTGCGTTTATTATATAATTCACGATATGAATTATATACTTGTTCAATTTCTCATATATAATATATACGGAATATATTACATACCTTGCGTTACTTTTGATTTATTTTACTTAACCATCCACCAAACTATTACAACTTGGAAATCTAAATCTTTTATCAACGTGTCGCGTTGATGTAACTATTCATCGGGAAACCCAAATATATTATCCTAGGCTAGTGGGTCTTAGCCGTTAAGACCAGTTGCAACTCCTTGATCGAGCCGCTTGATCTTCCGTTCGTGTTGTGCATATTAGATGCCTATCTGTCAATCGTTCTTCATCATCGAGGTGAGTTCATAACCTCGCTTATCAATCTTTTGAATGTTTATAAATCCGCGAGGGGGATACATGCTTGTCTACAAACTCTTATACTTACTCGGTTATCTTATAACAACGTGATTGTTTTTAAAGGATATTGTGAGTTTATAGCCCCACGTTTTACTTGTTTGCATATATTTTTAGGGTGAGAACATGCTTGTTTACAAATGCATTTACGTGGTTGATTACAAATTGGTTCACATACTCAATTACATAGCTCGCTATGAGATATATTATTTAACTTCATTTTTGGTCATAAATACATGTACTTTACTTTTGAAATGATTACGGATTAGCTTAAGCGGATTGAACTGATAACAATACAGTACTGCCCGGGTGTTCTTGGAGGGGACACCGGTAACGGGAGTACATATTCTTTAAATAAAGGCCCGGGTATTTTTGGAAGGGACACCTATGATGGGTATATGTATAAGTCTACGTCACAGCTTCATGAACTGTAAATTACTTGGAGGGTGAGCGCGAATGTTATGAAATAGATCTATTCGGGTGTGATCCCCGTTCGGGTGATTAGCTATCACTGGGCAAACGAACGTTATAGCATGTTGTCTACGCGAATGTTATAAAATAGATCTATTCGGGATTGACAATCCCCGTTCGGGTGATTAGCTATCACTGGGCAAACGAACGTTATAGCATGTTGTCTACGCGAATGTTATAAAATAGATCTATTCGGGATTGACAATCCCCGTACGGGTGATTAGCTATCACTGGGCAAACGAACGTTATAACATGCCGGATTACGATTGGTTGGGCCTACAGGGCCCACAACACTTACATATGAACTCTTACTGTTATATTAGTGCATCGGTTTCATGAACTTAGAGTAATTGTAATCATTGTTTTATACTCACATGGATATTTACTGTGCCTTGAATAAAGTGGCAATACATACTTGAAACATTTTGGTGATATATATATAAATATCAAACATGCTTTGAACAATTGCGACACAACGATCATACGTATATTTTTGTGACTATTTGGGGATTTTAAATGGTCATACACACTTGACAGAACTTTGGTTCAGCATTTATACTTAAACAAATCTATGAACTCACCAACTTTAATGTTGACACTTTTTAAGCATGTTTTTCTCAGGTGAATTAGATGCTTGGCCTACTTGATGTGCACTGGAGTCTAAATTTGACAAGATTTCAATCATGGATTTTTACTTACATACAAATGATCAAATCTCGTTGTATTGCTTTCAAGCTTTTTATGGTGATGCAATGATGGGACCAATGTTATATTAATTTCAAGAAAATCAACGAGATTACTTTTCAAACGACACATTTAGAGGTCGTTCTCTTGTATCTAGCGTTGTGTATTATGAAGTAACGCCCCCGGACATATTTCCGCTGCGACACATTTTTGGGGGTGTTATAGATTGGTATCAGAGCACTGGCTATAGAGAACTAGGTTGCATATTTTACCCTAGACTATAGTCGTTTTAACAAATATTGCATCACATCAAACATTTTCAAAGTGCATACACACTACTTGCTTACGTGCTTAGGTTACTTGTTACCTTAAGTGCTTACATGACATACATATATGTAATATATATGCTTACATCTTTTGCGTATATCACACGTATATTTATATAGGAGTTATTTATATAAATACCAGAGCATTTCTTAAGACATTGTGAGTTGCACAATGGTCTCATTTATACCTCAGACATTGTAAGTTAAACAATGGTCTCTAAGAATATTTTTTTTTCATAACTTTATACAATATCGTATTACACGGAGGCTGTCATAATTTTGTTCACATAGAATTATGTATGAATTAAGTTTACAAGTTACTTGTATTGGCAGGGTCTTGTAATATGAGGATTGTATGATATGCTATGTTAATAAAGGCCCCGTCACAGTTTCTTTACATTGAATTATGTGTGAATCTAAATGTATTACAAGATCTTGTATGGGCGGGGGACTTGTATTTGGAGGATTTATATGATCAATTTCATATGTTGACTAGTTCATATAAGCTTTTACCTTATTTACTTCCTAACCGAGTACTATTATTAACGATCTTGAAAAACACTATGTATTTTCCCTGATTGTTTTACGACCGTCTTCGAAGATGAGTTTGGAACACTCGTCCAATACTCATTAGAGAACATTGCATTCATCATTGTCATCCCTATCACCTGAAGGTTATGTGAGTAGCGTTTTATTGCATCAGGAATTATTAAGTAGGATGATTTATAATCTATTTATTTGAAAGGATTGGGACGCCTCTTCATTTAAATAAATAAATTATAAATCTCCGAACCATAAGTTTATTAATTCATTATTTACATAAATTATGACGCTTCTTTATGCAAATAATGAATTATAAATGAGTGGGCTTAATGGTATCCGATATGAGACGAGTATGAACTCGAACCCGATAATCATCGAAATCCGTTAAAAAGATCTAGAAACACGATGGCGTCTTACTACTCAGCAAAAACAGTAAGGCCTCACTTGGAACTACATGATCTCATTCTTAAGTTATTACTGTTGCTATTGCAAATCCTTGCAATCGTGAACTGTTTGTGGAGCTAACAGACTTAGTACAACATCCCATCACCGTTTGTTATAGTTATTGTCGTTAGGGTTGCTGTTGTTGGGTCCTGAAGCTGTCCCAGCTTGTATAACTTTATCCAATAGGTAATGCAACCCCCTTAATCCAGATAAACACTTATCGATGAAACATCTAGTCGAACTATTCATTTCGGGCCACTAGTACGGAGACTTAGGTCGCAATACATCCTAGTACTACCAAGTAAGTTGAATACTTGCAATCCTTTAGGCGTGGTGATTCCTGCAATACTTATTCTGAGCAATCAGTCATAGGCATGGTGGTTGCGGCGATTCTCTTCGGTGGCATTCTGAATTTAAATCACAATAATACAATACACGTGAGATTTCAAACGAACGCAACACAGGGGAGAGATATAACAGCATTGAGTCATAAGACCTATAATGATTTTTTTTAGATACCCATTTTGACGGATTAAATATCCTGGTCAAACCTAGCTAAAATTTCTGGTACATGGAGAAATGTCGAAACACCGAATTTTTGCTGAATAAAGTTATCAGCGTTTTGTTTAGAAATGGTTTATTAAATCCTAAATCTTTTCTTGGTCACACAAACGGTTAACACAAATTTAATCTCGGGACGAGATTTCTTTAAGGGGTAAGTACTGTAACATTCGGTAATTTTCGAAATTTTAAAGGACTATTTTACCCTTTTACTTTTTGGGTCTGACTTAACTTTTTGACTTTTGGTCTTTTATTTTCTCATAAAAACAATTACCGCGTGACCGGTAAAATTTTCGGAACATATTTAAATAATAAATCGTATTTATTATTACATATCTCTCATGTTCAAATGTATTTTTCATTTATTAGACTTGAAAACTAGAAAATAAATGTTATTTCTAAGTTGATTTATCAAAAACGACTCGCTAGATCACGTTTTCGCCACTCGGACTCAAAAGCAATTTGATGTAAAATGACATTCCTGGCAACTTTTTAGTTTTGCCCGACACCCGAAAACAGTCAGAAGATAACTGAAATGCCCTCGCAAGATTATAGAAACAAGAAAATAATTAAAATTATATTTAATTAACACTTTTTATTAAATAAAAATATTTAATAAATTAGTCATCATTTTATTCAGTGACGTTTGTTGAAGACGCAAATATTCGAGTAAAAGATCATTTTACGGACAAAGTATATCGGAAATATACAAATAAATAATAAACGTTTAAAAAAAATTATAAAACGTTTATGAAAATTAGTCGAGTGAATACTCGTTTTTATGGGAAAAATAATTCGAAAAACAAAGTTTCGTGTTTTGAATCATCCGTTAAGTCGCTCAAACGAGTCCCGAACCATTATTTACCAAAATTTACACTTTTGGTCCCTGTGAAATATTTATAAAATTAACCCTAATCTATTATACACATTACACTTTATTTTTAAACTTTTATATATAAATAAAAGTTATAAATTTTTTTTCTCATATATTTCATAAAACACACACACACACATTCACTCTTTCTCTCTCAAATTTCCGGCAGCCACCACTGCCGCTCCGGCGCCACCTCCGTCCACAGGAAAACTTTTCTGGTGAGTTTTCCGGCAGAGTCCAAAAGCGTTCCTCGTCCCCCGATCTACCCGATCCCCAACACCACGCGCCTCCACGCCAACACCACTACTCCAGCCGCCTACCGCCACCCACCGATCCACCGGATCCACCCCGATCTACACATTTGCCGCACCTTCATCATCACCCCCTTTCTATCGTGGCTCAGCCGCCGCCGTATCTCCACCACCAACGCATCATCATCATCATCCCCACCAGCCGTACGCCATCACCACCAGCGCACCCCACCACAATCTACACCACTACCATCATCTCCACCATCTCAGCCCCTTCGTTTTTTCCGCCCAAGGCTCCGGCTACCCAGGCAACCACCACCGACGCCACCACTACTGTCGACCACGGCTGCCAAGCACCAACATCGTCATCACCACTGTACACAAACCACCACCAACCCCACCTCGATAACACCAACTCCTCGCCACCACCTCCATCTCTGCGGTACCATCACCCTCGCCACCTTCTCCCATCGAGACAGCCACCATACCAACGGGGTGCGTGTGGTCCTGTTTTACACCAGATTAGGGTGCGTGTGGTTTTGTTTTGCACCAGTTAGTGTGCGTTTGGATTTCGATTCAGCCACGGGTGCGTTTGCTTTATAAAACCACCATAAAAGGGTGCGTTTAATTTAATAGTAACCCACAAGGGTGCGTTCGGGTTGGGTTTAGCAACAGGGGGCATTTGTTTTGCTGTTCATAACAGCCTAAGGGTGCGTTTGGTTTACAACCGAGTAGGGTACGTTTGGCTTTGTAGAATTTAGGGTGCGTTTGGTTTTGTAGAAACATATATAGGGTGCGTTTGGTTAGCAGAAATAGGTTTAGGGTGCGTTTGGTTAGCTGTTTAACAGGGAGGAGTGCGTTTGAGATCACAAGTTTACAGTAAGGGTGTGTTTGGTTGGGCAGAAAACACTAAGGGCGTGTTTGGCTTAATAGTTAACATCACAAGGGGTGCGTTTGGGTGGGCAGGAAACTTAAAAGGGTGCGTTTGGGTTAGCAGTTGCACATAAGGGTGCGTTTGGGTTTAGAGAAGACAACAAAGGAGTTCGTTTGGTTGGTTTTGCAGAAATAGGTGCGTTTGGCTGCGCAGAATCACAACAAGGGTGCGTTTGGGTTAATAAAAATCAACTAGCAAAAATGTCGCAAAATTTAATATGAAACCGGATATAATGGTGGTTTAAAATGGTTAAGTAAATGTATTATATATTATTTGATCTCGACTAATTATATATATTAATAACACGGGTATATTGCAACAAGAACGTATATTGCAAAACGATTTGATGTAAGTGGAAAACATTGAATTTTGATAAAAGTGGGGAACGTCTTATAAACAAAAAGGTCATGCCGAAAAATCTATAAACTACTATACTTAATATTTTCGTTTAAAATTCCTATTATATTTTGAAACCCGATAAGGAGGATTAAGTTATAGTCTTAAAGATTATTTATTTGTAATCATTCAATAACCCGACAAACGAAAGAATTACTAATTTATAAAATATAATTTCCTAAATTCCCGATTAGAAAATAAAGTCATAACTTTTGTAAAAACTTGGGAAACCTCGTTTACCTAATTCGTAACTTTAAAACATCGGTTACTGTTATGCAAGAACGTTTTTAATAATGTAATTGGTGATTTACAAAAATGTGTCGAATTATATTGTTACGATTATTTTCTCACATTTCTTTTATAATACTTGCAAAGTATTATATACCTCAATTAATTATTTGATTGTTTGCGTTTATTATATAATTCACGATATGAATTATATACTTGTTCAATTTCTCATATATAATATATACGAAATATATTACATACCTTGCGTTATTTTTGATTTATTTTACTTAACCATCCACCAAACTATTACAACTTGGAAATCTAAATCTTTTATCAACGTGTCGTGTTGATGTAACTATTCATCGAGAAACCCAAATATATTATCCTAGGCTAGTGGGTCTTAGCCGGTAAGACCAGTTGCAACTCCTTGATCGCGCCGCTTCGTCTTCCGTTCGTGTTGTGCATATTAGATGCCTTTCTGTCAATCGTTCTTCATCATCGAGGTGAGTTCATAACCTCACTTTTCAATCTTTTGAATTTTTATAAACCCGCGAGGGGGATACATGCTTGTCTACAAACTCTTATACTTACCCGGTTATCTTATAACAACGTGATTGTTTTTAAAGGATATTGTGAGTTTATAGCCCCACGTGTTACTTGTTTACATATATTTTTGGGGTGAGAACATGCTTGTTTATAAATGCATTTACGTGGTTGATTACAAATTGGTTCACATACTCATTTACTTAGCTCGCTATGGGATATATTACTTGACTTCATTTTTGGTCACAAATATATGTACTTTACTTTTGAAATGATTACGGATTAGCTTAAGCGGATTGAACTGATAACAATACAGTACTGCCCGGGTGTTCTTGGAGGGGACACCGGTAACGGGAGTACATATTCTTTAAATAAAGGCCCAGGTGTTCTTGGAGGGGACACCTGTGATGGGTATATATATAAGTCTACGTCACAGCTTCATGAACTGTAAATCACTTGGAGGGTGAGCGCGAATGTTATGAAATAGATCTATTCGGGTGTGATCCCCGTTCGGGTGATTAGCTATCACTAGGCAAACGAATGTTATAGCATGTTGTCTACGCGAATGCTATAAAATAGATCTATTCGTGATTGACAATCCCCGTTCGGGTGATTAGCTATCACTGGGCAAACGAACGTTATTACATGTCGGATTACGATTGGTTGGGCCTACAGGGCCCCAAATACTTACATATGAACTCTTATTGTTATATTAGTGCACCGGTTTCATGAAATTAGAGTAATTGTAATCATTGTTTTATACTCACATGGATATTTACTGTGCCTTGAATAAAGTGGCAATACATACTTGAAACATTTTTCTGATATATATATATAAATATCTTACATGCTTTGAACAATTGCGGTTCAACGTTCATACATACGTTTTTGTTACTATTTAGGAAACATACAAGGTTTGAAATGGTCATGCATACTATACAACTATTTGATTTCTATAAATCATACATACATTTTGGAAGGATATTTAAGCAACTATAACTTTTTAAGCATGTTTTTCTCAGGTGAATTAGATGCTTGGCCTACTTGATGTGCACTAGAGTCTAAATTTGACAAGATTTCAATCATGGATTTCTACTTACACACAAATGATCAAATCTTGTTGTATTGCTTTCAAGCTTTTTATGGTGATGAAATGATGGGACCAATGTTATATTAATTTCAAGAAAATCACGCGAGATTACTTGTTCAAACGACACATTTAGAGTCGATCTCTGTAACTAGCGCGCGTATTCTATGAAGTAACGCCCCCCGGACATATTTTCTGCCTGCGACACATTTTTGGTTTATACAACTATGGAAATTACATGTCCGAACAGAAAACCAACTAGCGGAACTATTTACTAAGGCTCTTCCATAAAGAACCTTTGAGTATCCATATTGGAAAGTCTGACAAAGTTATCTTCGTGAAAAGATCATACATCACAATCATGTACATAAATTTTTCTTATTAAAAAAAAACACACATAACAACAAAAAACTTATTTAAAAGAATTACAATAATGCTTTTGTTCATGATTCCAAGCTTCTTATCTAAACGCTTTTACATTGAAAAATAGTGGAATCATGATCCCAAGGGGGAGTTCTAAAATTTCATTCACAACTAATTTAGATAATAAATCTCTATGAATGACTAAATTTGGAAATGTTATATTTTCGAGGGGGAGTTTTAGTTGGAAAAGTAACAGTTTTTCATTTTTGGACTATGAATTTTACATAATTGATATTCAAGGGGAGTGTTTGAAAAGATTCATTGTTTAAGGGGGAGTTTGTGTAAATTCAAAAAAAAATTGGAAATGCTAAAGTACAAGGACATGAATGTGTAAATTTTTCAAAATTTTCGGTAAATACCAAGTACAGGGACTGAATGTGACAAATTTTCAACAGTTTTCGGTAAAAGTTAAGTACAGGGACTGAAAATGTCAATTTTGCAAACTGTTTTCGGTGGCTATATAAAGGATTTTAATTTCATTTTTTACTTTTCTTTTTTACCGAATCCTTTTACCGAATTTGAGTAGAATTCTGTTTACGTTATCTAAGTTCATTACAACGATTGTAACTTCACTTCTTACTCAAAAACGTAAGTGGATATATATGTTTTAGGTGTTTTTGAGTAATTTAGGATTACCGAGTTTGAACTCGGTAAAGATGAGGTTTACCGAGTTTAGTGTAAAAAGTGTCTTACCGAGTTTTTGTAGCTTCTGATATTGTGCGAATAATCTTAGGCGTAGATTTAGTGTAAAAAGTGACTTAAGGCCATAAAATGATCATAGAATGGTTAGGATTGAGTTTTGATTAAACTCAGTAGTACATTACCGAATCTGTTATTTTACCGAGTTTACTTCTTTGTGCACAGGTTAATTGTTAAAATCGGTAAGGTCAACTGGTCAAAATCGGTAGTTAAAAAAAGTCAAAACTTAGCAAAGGTTAATGGTGAAAATCAGTTTAATTGTTTTTTTATTTGTAAACGTGTATTGTATATGTAATAATGTTAAGCGTTCATGATTGTAAATGCTTATATGTGTGAATGTCAGATGAAAATCAAAACGATCTGTTTTCAGTGTGCTCAAAATCCTGACAAATAATTTAGTACAAATGACAACAAGTTTTCATGAATTCTATGCTATGGATCATATATGTCTATTCGTAATTGTTAAAGTGGACTAAGTCATGTCCGGTTTCGACCGTTTTCTGCATTGAACAGAATGAGGAGTGAGTGACTTAGTGTCCATTCAATTATTGAATTAGATGTGTTTGTATTCATGGTTTAGGCTTCATAATCAAATGTGAAAGAATCAAAGTTTTTATAACTTGAATATGTTAATTTCAAATCTCAATTGAGTAAGTAACTAAGTCATGTCCGGCTACGGCCGTTTTCTGCAATGAACAGAATAAGGAGTGAGTGACTTTAGTGGTCCATTAAGTTTGTGATTTAGTGATTACATTATTCAACATCATGAAAAGTTTTGTCACATGATTTTTTAAAAAGTTCTCAAAATTTGTTATTGTGTCAAAATGATACTCTTTCTTAAAACAATTTTAAGAAGTTGAAGGATTTCTCTTGAATTTTTCATAACTGTGTCTTGATTCAAATCAAAAGAGAAATCTTCATCCTTCTTGAGAGAGTATCATGTCACAAAAGATTACTGTGAGGATATTCTAAAAACAGAAAAAGAGAGCTAAATCCATACGCGAAAAAAGCAAATCAAAAGTGTGTTCGAAAAAAAATGCCAAAACACACAAAAATGGTAAATAAAAAGAATAATTCGAATAAAGCGTATGGCATGTGCTAGAAAAAGGAAGAACGAGCACATGAGAAAAAAACTGATCAAAAATATGTTCAAAAAGATTGCCAGAACAATAAAAAACAGACCAGAGAGGGAAAAAGACAAAAATGGTCAAAAGAATTATTTTTCCTAACCGACCTCAAATGTATTCATCAGTATCATCATGGCACAACAAAAGGACAATATGCAGTTGATGTTCATTCCCGATGAACTGTGTCCCTCCAAACAACAGCGATATGACCTAATGGATGCAAAACAAGAAGGTTTGACTTGGAAACAATGTGCAATGTCCATACAGAAGCAAATTTCCCTGATGAATAATTGAGTTAAGATCATACCGTTACGATTCAGCATTGCAGCTTCAGCATCTGACCTTGGATATATAATGGCACAGATTTGACCCACCCCACCTCCACCCACCACCACACCCCCCCCCCCCCGCATACTTTAAAAGAAGACGGATCAACTCGACTGACCAAGTTCTGCTGGTTAGAAAAAGAGCTACACTTACTCTGGATGATTCAGAACAATCTTTCATCTTCCACAAGCAAATGTTTAACAATCATGCATCGTTGTGCCACCAGAACCATCATTCTCTGATATGGTTCCATTACAAACAAGGTGAAGGGAAATACAGATGGAACACAAACTGATTCTAATTTCAAGATATCCTGTTCTTCTACAGCCGTGGCAAATGTTATGCAGATATCAGACTCTAAGTGCTTGACAATACGCGTACGGGATGGACTCAACCGCCGTTCAGAAAATGCAAATTTAAACTTGCTTTGTCAATAACATTCATGTGGATTATGCGGAGTTAATGTGGGAAGGCATTTACTATTCGCTTCATCATCCTGTCACTTCGATCCTATGCCCACAATTTACCAAGATTATCATCAGTCATTATATGACTATCTTTCCTGACATTTCAAGACGTGCTCGAGATGCGTATCACAATCTTCAAGATGGTGATATATAAGAATATCTTCATTCAGGTGAAACAAGAACAAGGTTGGGATGCGGATACCAGCATGGATGATCACAGAAGAGATGAAGCTTATGGAGGATTATAAGATGTATGCAGAGGTGTTTGGGCTAGATGTTCCTCGGACTCAGTCACAGCCGACTGAGTCTACCCAGGGAACGCATAGGACACCTAGCGCCCCTAGGTCACCTAACCCTGCAACAGAGTGACAGCTGAGTCAAGTTTCAAAAACGATCAACTGTGACCTTTTTCGATTGACCGTCAAGGAAATCTGCACGACTAACATCTCCTGTTTCCAGTCCATCAGCAAAAAAGCTGATGAGATGATTTTACAAGACATGATTCAAGTAAGTCTTGCTGAGCACAAGAGTCATGAAGAACAAGAAGCAAGAGAAAATGTGGCACTGGTATACGAACACTTGGCAGCTGAGGAGATTGAGAAGCTTGTTGAAGATTCTGAGAATGTTGATGATAGTTCACCCCCTAGGCATGATGACACATCTATTCCCGGCACTAGGTTAGAGCCCAGGAGTGATAAAGAAAGTCCGGAGGTAGAGATTGTTCAGGAAAAATGAGGAAGAGACTACAATGGTAGATGTTACGCTAATAATTTGTATTTTTGGGGTTTCCACCTGTAAATGTTGAAGATGAAGAAGAAGAAATAACTGATGAAGTGTTTGAATTAAGGAGAAGGGTGAAAGGGAAGAATGTAGAGGAGACTAGGATTTCACCAATTCCCTCACCAACTAGATCACCTAGGAATATCTCTACTCTCGTATCTTCGGATACCGAGAAACTCCAAGAATTTACGGTTACTCATCCTACACCATCATCAGGTTCATCTGTACCAAAATTAACAAAAACCAATAGTCTTCTATCATTGATCAAAAAGCAAAACCTAATCTGATTCAAAAGATAAAAGAGTTTATTTCATGAAATACCAGGGACATATGTTTAACTAATTTGCACATCTCAAGAAAAGGTTCATGCTCACGGACATCAACGTGATCAACGATGCTGATCTCTATCTTTCATGATGTCATGATGGAAATGCTAGCACCTCACGGGTTGGTAAAAGATAAAGTAACGGAGCAAGTTAAGAAGGAAGTTTCCTAAGGCAAGTTTTTCAAGATCACAACAAGATATAATAATCTGGTTGGCTCTCCAGATGAAGTTTGAGAAGACTCAGGAACCACAAACTGCTTGTAGATCTTCTGCCATTTGCACAAGAGATCATGACGATCCTCATGATGATGCTCATCTTGAGGGGGAGAATTGTGCAAAAAGGTAGAAGACATCGGAGTATGAAGCATGTGTATCTGGAGAGTCATCGTCTGGATAAGTTAATGTAGAGGAATCATGTCCTTCTACTTCAGGTAATCAAGAACAAGATGATGAATTTGATTTCTAGACTGATTCTTATGCTTTTGATGATGATGAGATTCCAACTAAGCAAGTAACATAAGACATCATGGAAGAGATATCTTTGACAACTGATGAAGCTAAGTTGAAGAAGATGGCGGATGAGATGCTAAGACAAAGATGTACTTCAGGAGATGAACATCAGTATCACATTGATCAGATGAAGAATTTCTTGCAAAGTGACATTGTTTGGGAAAGCAGAAAGGAAATTCAACAGGACTCTTATAGCAAAACAGTGAAGTATTTAAAGGTCGTTAACAGAAGTTACTACTACTATAACTTCTACGGAGTTCCATATGGGTTAATAAGTGTATAAAGAAGTTTAATCCTTATGCAAGATATGGTCTCTATCAGTGTTCATCAGGAGTTCAGTGATATGGGAAAGAATGCACGATTTTCAACTTGGAATCGAAAGCTATCAACAGAAGATTAATCTTACTGCTCTAACAATTACATTCCTAGAAATTAAAGAATATGATGTGTTTTCTATTGTCTATGAGCCCGTACATGGAATCATTTACACTAATAGCAAGAAAGAGAAAATAGTGATGAGACCTTCAGAGATACATAAGTTTTGTGATGTGACACTGAGAAGAACGCTTGAAGGACTAAAGAGTTATTATAATGATGTCAAGTATGGATATGTACAAAAAGAACTCACAAATGATGAAGTTAAGTTTGTTAAGTTGTTTAAAGAAGAGATTAAAGTTTAATTAAATTATCGAGATCAAATGAGAAGATGAG
>BQNB010041385.1:0-11902 GCA_026074375.1 Tanacetum coccineum
TTTTGGTTATTTTGGCTCGTTTTTAAAGGTAAAAGGTATGTGTAACTAAGCACATACCAAAGGCCTATAAGCAGGCCAAAGGAGGAGATGCGTGGGTCCTTACTTTGACTTGGGCAGCTTTCAAAGAGCTGTTCTTTCTTCAGTTTTTCCCTCGAGCCGAGCAAGAGCGCTTGAAGAGGGAGTACCATTCCATCCGCCAAAGGGCGAGTGAAAATAGTACTGAGTACATGCAGCGTTTCCTCCGCCTAGCTGGTTTTCTTGGACAGGCTGCTGGTACTGCAGAAGAGCAGGCGAAGAACTTTCGTTGGGGTCTTCATAAGTCAATCCTTGACCATGTCATGTGTATACAGTTTACAGACGTTGCTCAGGTTGCGGATGCTGCACGCAACTTAGAGATCCTTCGTGACCGGGATGACTATGATAGGTCCGAACGTTCAGACAAGAGGTAAACCTTCAGTAATCAAATCTTTACGACCTTGTTTTATGTTTTACCTCCTTATCCTTATAATATGTATCGTTCAACTATTCTCCAGGCATAAGAGTGGAGACCAGTATCAGCCGGCCACTCAGCAGAGTAGTTATCGGAGTCACGGTCAGAATAATGACCGCCATGGATCCAACAGGCAGGGCGGTGGTGGTAACTACCGCAACAACAACAACAACAACATCTCTCGTGACAACAACAGGTCAAATCTTAATCGTTATCGTCTTTATCTGTTATATGATATGAATCTAACATCACGACATGGTAACAGGAATTCTGGTGCTGGACGCGACCAAAGGAACAGAGGTCAGCAATCCCACCGATCTACCAACTCGGGTAAATCATTTGAAATAACAAGTTTATTCTCTATATGTCTCAAAGTTCATGTCTCACGATCTATCATTGAATCAGGTTCCCAGCAGTCCAGGGTACCCTCTGAGGGTTATACTCACCCTGTTTGCACCACATGTGGACGTAGACACCCAGGAGAGTGTCGTCGTGCTGCTGGTACTTGTTTCAAATGCGGCCAGGCTGGCCATCTTCAGCGGGACTGCAAGAAGAACACTGGTGCTAGTTCGTCTGGTCATGCTGACAAGAAGCCAGACGCATCAGGCCGTGTCTTTGCACTTACTCAGGATCAGGCCCGCCCAATACTTAGGATACCATCTCGGGGTGCATTATTTATCTTCGGACGTGCAGTATTTGTTTTATTTGATACGGGTGCGACACATTCTGTGATATCTACCAAGTTTGCCTCATGTTTTACTATGACACCTATATTACTTGATCATGTATTATGTATATCCACGCCCATGAAAGACTCCGCACGTATTACCCATGTATATAGAGATCTTCCTCTACAGTTTGATGACAAGATTCGTTCAGTTAATGCACTTCCCTTGGATATTGTGTGGTTTTGACATAATTCTGGTTATAGTCTGGTTAGCAGCGCACTCATCACAAAACCCAAAAAAAAATGTGCTACGATTGTACTGTCATTCCCGTCGTGTTTTATTCGGCGATATTGTATCCTGAATTTTATTTATCATGGTTCATTACAGGGAAAACCTTTGAGTTCATTTCCGCTTTAAAAAGCAAGTACCTTACTAATCGCATGGCTGTGGAAGGTTTTCTGGATACCATTCAGGACACGACTTCTGACGTTTCTTCTATTCATGATCAGCGATTGTTTACGTATTTCAGGAAGTATTCCGTGAAGAACTTCCAGGAATACCTCCTATTCGCGATGTTGAGTTTAACATTGAGCTTATTCCCGGAGCTGAGCCTATCTCAAAAGCTCCTTATAGACGGCTCGATTGAGTTTAAAAAGAGTTGAAGGATCAGACAAGAGTGTTGGAGCGAGGTTTTATTTGCTCGAGATGTATCGCTATAGGGTGCACCGGTTATGTTTGTCAGGAAGAAGGTCGGTAGCATGTGATTATGTATGGTCTACCGTGAATTGAACAAGATCCCATTCATTATCGTTATCCCCTTCCACGTATCGATGATTTATTTGATCAGCTTAGGGCGCTAAACATTTTTCAAGATTGATTACGATCTGGTTACATAGTTATGAGTGAAAGAGCAGCGCGCGATCATTTCCATAGAATGCTTTTCGCATCACGTTATGGTCATTATGAATTTTTGGTTATGCTTTTGGTCTCACGAATGCTCCAGCTGGTATTTAATGGACTTGATGTACGAGTGTTTCATGAATTCTTGGACAAGTTCGTCATCGTGTCATTGATGTTTCTGGTCTTCTCTTAAGTATAAAGAAGACACGATGAGCATATCCGCACTGTTCACAAATTTTTCGACAGTGAGAAATATATTGCAAGTTTTCCAAGTGCGAATTTGTTGAGTAAGGTGCAGTTCTGGGGTCACATTGTTTCAGCAGTAAGGGGATTACTATAGATCTGGCGAACGTTGAGGCTATCACCAATTGGCCAAGGACCCGATGTCTGTGGGACCGAAGTACGGAGTTTTCTTGGATTTAGCAGGTTATTTACCGACGATTCGTTGAGGGTTTATACGATTAGCCTTACCCTTAACAAAGCTTAGTGAAAGGGGAGAAGTTTGTATGGGAACGTGTAAGGAGCGAGAATATGAGCTTTGAGAGCTTAAGACAGCGTTTTGGTTTCCCTCGCCTATTCTTACTCTTCTCATCTTTTCAGGTGGATTCAGATTACAGTGATGCTTATAGAGGGTCTTGGGTGTGTACTCATGCAGCATGGGAAAGTGATTGCCTATGCCTCACGACAACTAAAGCCCTATGAGGTTAACTATCCTACTCATGATCTGGAGTTAGCAGCCGTTGTCTTCGCTCTCAAAATTTGGAGACATTATCTTTATGGCGAATCATGTGATATTTTTACCGATCATAAGAGTCTCAAATACATTTTCACTCAGCGAGAATTGAATATGAGACAGAGACGTTGGTTGGAGTTACTAAAGGATTATGACACCAACATTCAGTACCATCCGGGTAAAGCAAATGTGGTGGCTGATGCTTTGAGTAGGAAGTCGGGTATGATAGCTGGTATCAAGGTGGAAGAAGAGATTATTCGTGACCTTGAGCGTTTGGATATCGAGTTATGTGTTCGTGGACAGAATGGTTTCTGGGCTAGTCTGAGGGTTGAGCCTAACCTAATTTCTCAGATTAAGGCAGCTCAGAAGGATGACGGAGAAATCTGGGCAATTATTCAGAATATTGATCAGCAGACCGAGTTTCGCGTTGATGACGATGGCATTTTATGGCAGGGTACTAAATTATGCGTACCAGAGGATCCTACACTTCGGGAAGCCTTGATGACTGAGGCTCATAGTTCTCCATTTTCGATTCATCCAGGGTCGACGAAGATGTATCACGATCTCAAGCCTAATTTTGGTGTGAAGTGAGTATGAAAGCGAGATGTGGCTTCATTTGTGTCAAAGTGTTTGAACCATGTCATATGGTTAAGATTGAACACCAACGTGCAAGTTGGGCTATTGCAACGTTAGTGATTCCTGTGGAAGTGGGCGAATATCCCATGGATTTGTTCACCGGATTACCTCGGAAAGAGGAAAAAAAAAAAAAAAAAAAAAAAAAAAAGGGGGGGGGGGGAAAAAAAAAAAAATCTAGAGGGAGCATCGATGCTATCTGGGTTGTTGTAGATCGCTGACTAAATCGGCACTTTTCTTCTCTATCGTAAGGATACCCGTTAGTTAATTAGCAGAAATGTTCCAACAAGAATTGTTCGATTACACGGTACTCCATCAGCGATCGTTCAGCTAGGGTTTCACGTTTCACGTCTCGTTTTCTGGGAAGGTTTTACAGAAAGCTTGGGAAACCAGGCTCAAGATTTAGTATATCTTTTCATCTCTGAGACCGTACGGACAGTCGGAAGCGTACGGATTCAAACATTAGAGGATATGTTACGTTCATGTGCTTTAGGCCATGTTCCACCACTGTGTTGGTGGGGGCAGGGAAATTGGGATTGATATATATGTATAGTGGAGTTTGTCCTACAATAATAGTTGCATACGGAGCATTAAATGCGCTCTTTCGAGATGTTGTATGGCGAGGGAAATGGCGTGCTTTCCCTATTTGTTGGGAATCAGGTCGGTGAACGTATTCTTGAGGGTCCGGAGATGATTGTGGTGACTATGAAAAAGGTCGCGTCGCCAGGGAAAAGCTTAAGGATGCTTTAGATCGTCAGTAAGAGTTACGCTGACAGACATCGCAGAGCGTTAGAGTTCCAGACGGGTGAACATGTTTTTCTTGAAAAGTATCACCTACACGTGCGAGTCAGGCGTTTTGGTATCAAGGGCAAGCTTTAGTCCTCGTTTCATAGGATGTTTGAGATCTTGATCGCGTTGGTGAGGTTTCCTATCGTTTGCGGTTTCCTCCTCAGGCTATCTCATGTTCACAGGTGTTTCATGTATCTTACTCAGAGTTACAAGTATCATCCTCTTCACGTTGTCTCTTCTATTATCCATTCGATCAGATCCGTGAGGATTTATCTTACACGGAAGAGCCTGAGTCTATTCTAGACCGTCAGGACAGAGTCATGAGGAACAAGACGATCCCTTTTGTCAAAATTCTTTAGAGGAATCATCCCGAGCGGGAAGCCACTTGGGAGACCGAGGAGTCTATACGAATTCTTATCCTCATTTTCTTCCTATGATTGTATGTTCTTTCAGTCGTATCATGTTTCTAATTCGAGGACGAATTTTTCTTTTAGGGGGGAAGAAGTTGTAAAACCTAAAAATCTCAATAGAATATAAAATGACAAAATGCCCTAATGAAAGGAGAAGTGATAAAAGCTTAAATAAATTCATTTAAGTGTTAGAAATTATGAAAATACAAAATATGGCAATTATAAAATTTTGCAAGAATAAAATACCTTATGTTATACAAGAAAAATAATTAATAATTATTTTTATATAATTATGCCAATTAATTAAAATATTTATATAAGATATACATTACAAATTAAATAAGATAATTAGGATAATGGCAATATAACTATTTGTTAATATTTAGAAATCAGGATTGTATCATTTTAAAAGCCCAATTTTAGGCTAATACTTCTTATTATATTCCTTAAGCATTTTTAATTTGTAAAACTCTAAAACTAAAAACCACCGAAACCCTAAAAATCCAAAAGTGATGGCACAAGATTTTTTCCAAGGCTTGCACGATTTTTCTTGGGTGATTTGAAGGTCAAGGAGTGTGGGAAAAATAGTGGGAAGATTTTATAAGGCTTTGTTCGATTTTGGTATTGGTTTTGGGTTCGAATAAGCAACCGGGTTCATAAATTCATAAAATCACTAAGGATCATCCAAGGTATTTTTACAACTCACTTTTCATCCTATAAGTTCGATCTATGCATAAGAAAAATGTTCATGCATTTTATTTTGATTTTATAAATCAAATCATATTCGAAACCCTAATTTAGTTAATTATGAAATTCGGCTTAAAAAAAACTATTTGTACATCCGATTTTCTATTTTTCTAGGGTTTCTTTTATCTCATATAACTATGATAACAAAAAAAAATGTTTGGGGGGGGGGGGGGGGGGAAAAATTTAGAAATGTTTTGATTTAATTATTGGAGATTTTTTTTTTAGTTTTATCGATTTCGAAAATATAAGGGAAAAAGGAAAGAAATTGGTTAAATGAATTAGGGTGGGTTTTACTATTTTTTCCAGGTGTAATTAATGCCAATGATTGGGAAATAATTATGTTTGTGCTTGGGAAAAATTCAATTAGGGTTTTAGTGATTTAATTGTTACCCGATTTGCTATTTAAAAGTATAAGGACTTGTTTTGTAATTTCTGAAACTATGGGGTCTGTTTTAGACATGTTATTATATTTAATATATTCTGTATAAAATAAGTTGGGGGGTAGAAAATGTTATTTTGATATTATTTATGTAAACTTACTTTTTTTAGAAACTGCTATTTATAGAAACATGCTATTTATGGAAACTTACTATATATAGAAAACCTGCTAATTTTTGGAAGGTGTATTCTTATGAAAGGTCTATTTTTGGAAAGTTTAATTATGGAAACTCTTTTAAATCAGAAGTTATCATTATGAATAGTTAACTTAAGAAAAGTCTATTTTTTGGTACTTACTATAATTAGAAGCTTGCTATTTTTGGAAAGTACCCAATATAATAGAACACTAATCATGATACATACTAATCATGGAATATGTTAATTCATGGAATGTTACTAATCTAGGAATCTGCAAATTTAGAAAGTTAATAATAATAGAAAGTTACTAAAAAAGAACGTTACAAAATGAAAGTAAACCTTTAAAAAATTCATGTTCTGTAACTTATATATGTCCTCTTAATTTAGATCGCATTATGCAGGAGTAGTTCCATTTCTTATCCATTTCTTTACGTTTTCTGCTGGCATAAGTACGGAAATTCCGTCCTTTTCAGTTAGGACATTCTTTTCTTTTCATGATTCATCTCAGAACTGCTATGCTTCCCCATTTTTATGTCTTTTGCCATGATCCTTTTACATGTTTGTTTTCATGACTTATTCTATTGCCCGAGATATTTTTACGCTTGACCATGATTTACATTGACTACCAACTATGTCAATGGAGGTACCAGGACCGTGTCACATGAGGCACCTGTGTCACGTCTCTTTCTCGCGTTGAGTGTGATTTCACGGGCGGGTCCCTTTTCATGTTACCAGATTTTATTCGTGGTTTGGCCATTATTATTCAGGGGCGTAGGGTGCATCCTAGTTTACATGTTTACACTTTTCATGGTGTTTTGGTGTGTGTGCTTACATTCCTATACTTTGGAGCTGATACCTCCACCCATGTTATTATAAGAGGTCACCCCTCTATTCATGTTGAGGCAGCACCCTATATTTTTTATGCATGAATTCACGAATTATTATTATGACATTGTATGTCTATATGAGCTCGTGGCATTCTTATTATTTAAGTTTATACTATCAATGATATTCATGACATCTTTACTTAGTATTACATGGCTTTACATGTTTATATCCTTTTCTTCATGACGCATTCTCCAGGTTTTCCTTCATGACAACTTTTGTTCTTTCGCTACTTTGTATTTTCTATCCTGGATTCTTACTTATTAATTACATTGTTATTATATACGTTACCTGAGCATTATGCTCAGCCGTATTTCTTTCTCTTTCTTTTACGGCAGGTATCTAGAGGGAGTTAGGCGTTATACGCACCCTGTTTGCAACACATGTGGACGTAGACACCCAGGAGAGTGTCGTCGTGCTGCTGGTAGTTGCTTCAAATGTGGCCAGGCTGGTCATCTTCAGCGGGACTGCAAGAAGAACACTGGTGCTAGTTCGTCTGGTTATGCTGACAACAAAACCTCAAACGGACATGACACAATCTGGGTCATTGTCGATCGCCTTACCAAATCCGCACATTTCATCCCTACCCGAGAGACAGATAGTATGGAAACCCTTACAAGGTTATACATAAAAGAAATAGTCTCCCGGCATGGAGTGCCAATATCTATCATCTCGGATCGTGACAGTCATTTCACATCCAGATTCTGGCAATCATTACAGAGTGCTTTGGGTACTCAATTAGACATGAGTACGGCTTATCATCCTGAAACCGATGGACAAAGTGAAAGAACCATCCAAACACTTAAAGACATGCTTCGAGCCTGTGTTATAGATTTTGGAAAAGGATGGGAAAAACACTTACCATTAGTAGAATTTTCTTACAATAACAGTTACCATGCCAGTATTAAGGCAGCACCATTTGAGGCACTTTATGGTCGAAAGTGCAGATCACCTGTTTGCTGGGCTGAAGTTGGAGATGTTCAACTTACAGGACCATAAATAATCCATGAAACCACTGAAAAGATAGTGCAAATTCGACAACGCTTGCAAGCTGCAAGAGATCGGCAAAGAAGTTACGCCAATGTAAGGCGAAAGCCTTTAGAATTTCAAGTTGGAGATCGTGTTATGTTAAAAGTGTCACCTCGTAAAGGTGTCATCCGATTCGGAAAACGAGGAAAGCTTAACCCTCGGTACATTGGACCTTTCAAAATCCTTGAACGGATTGGCCCAGTGGCATATAAACTTGAGCTTCTTGAAGAGCTCAGTAATGTCCACAGTACTTTCCACGTTTCTAATCTAAAGAAATGCTTATCTGACGAATCCCTTGTCATTCCAATGAAAGAGCTTCGACTCGATGACAAACTTAACTTTGTGGAAGAACCAGTGGAGATCATGGATCGAGAAGTCAAGCAACTGAAACAAAGTCGTATTCCTATAGTCAAAGTAAGATGGAACTCTAAAAGAGGACCAAAATTTACGTGGGAACGCGAAGATCAAATTCGTGCCAAGTATCCACATCTATTTTCAAACATCACTCCGGCATCAAACTAAATATCGGGACGAGATTTCTTGTAAGGGATGGAGACTATAACAACCTGTATTTTTTATCAATGTAATTATCCATCTATTAAATTAGATGCACTGTAATATCCATCTATTATATACCACCTTTTTACAGGGAAATTTTTGCTTTATCTCATTATGCAACGTAACTTGCATCTCTAAAGTAAACAAGCTCACGCAACCTCCACCAATGCCATCTATATCTATGTTTATATCATGTAAACATCCTAATATGTCAAGTCTATATCTTAATATCATTTTTACCAAGTACATTACCATTAACGTACTTTCAAAACGTTAGTTTCAAAACAAGCATTAAACGTTAACGTTTAAATCAAAACCCTAAGTATAGTAATTGTATACTTATAAAATGAATGTACAAGCCCTAAATCTTGTACAAGAATTCAATACATAACATTTGAATATCTTTTCCCTCCTAAATCAAGTTACAACTTTCTAAAGCACAATGTACAAGCTAATCATGCCTAAAAACCTAATTAGGTCATTTAAGCTCCTAAACCATGTTTAAACTTTACCACCATTTTAAACACATGTTACAAGCTCCTAATACACAACATGTAAACCCTAATTACCCTAATCCTAAACCCTAATACACGTTTTAAAAACCCTAAACCCTAAAACCCTAATTACACTTTAAACCTTAAAACTAAACCCTAAATCTTAATCCTTAATCCTAACCCTAATCCTAACACTAAACCTTAATCCTAAACCCTAATCTATCTCTAAACCTAACCCTAATCCACGAATTAAAACCCAAAAACCCTAACCCGAAATAAAATGAACCCGACACCCCTTTTTATCTATTTTTAACCCATATTTAGCCAAGCTAGCATCCTACCACCTCTATGACATCACCACCATGTCACCAAGCAGCCTCCCAAGTAGCTCCATCACCTCCCTTGGCCACCAAGTTTGTCTCATCACCTCCTTGTCACTCCATAGTAGCCGAACCCCCCCCCCCCCCCCCCCCCCCCCCCCAACGAACCTTCCACCTTGTTATAGCTAACCGCTATACCCCGCAATACTCATTCCTAGCTGCTATTAGTCATCTATCTACAACACTTGGACACCACACCAAGGAAACTTGGGCACAAAGGCTCATTCGAGCCCTATAAATAGCCGAGACCCCCAAACCATTCAAACACACCTCAAAACTCAATATAAACAACAATGGAGTCTTAAATCAGATCAAGAAGTATCAAGTGAAGCCTCAAGATCAGAATAGAAGCCAAGAATCAAGAGAAAAGAACCCTTGAAGTCGTTACTAGGCGTACGAACCCGAAAACCCTATTTCGACCCATTTTAGCTCAAGTAAGCTTAAAATCTTGTTCAATAAGCTTATAAGCTATATAGAATGTTCCAAAATACTCTTAAATCCATATATGGACTACTGGTTTAAAGCCTTGAATCCTCAAACCCATGTTGTTTTTTTTTATAAAACCCTAAAAAAACGACCCCGGTTTGTATTTTCATAGCTAACAGAATCCTTTTTCTAAAACTTTTGTATACGCAAAACATCTTATTTTAGCTTATTCTAATAAGCTATAACCTGCAAATATCATTTGGAACCCTAAAATAAGCTTCCATGGCTTTTTGGACTTGATTTGTAAATATTTCCATGCAAGGGGTATATATCGTAACTTTTTGAAATTTATAACTAGAGGGGCTGAAAATGTCATTATTCTAAAGTTATAACTATAAGGACCTATTTTGCCAAGTTCTAAAGTTAAAGGTTTAAATTATATATACTTTATATATAAAAGGACTAAACTTGAAAAGTTAAATAAGACCATGGGTAATATATTGCTCATTTTTTTGCAACTAAAAAATATAAAATATAATAATTTATATAAATTAAATAAAAAATATATATTTATATTATAAAACTTGATTGTTAGTAAAACCCGACACATACCGACAATCGTTGATAATCATCGCTCCGCGCATTATAAAGAACAATTGTACGTTAAATATTCACGTCATTTATCATCGACTAACTTTTGAAGAAACTTAAAATTTTATCGTATCACGTTACTAGGAGCTTCATGTGAGGAGTTTTATTTGGGTATACGTTTTGAACGAGTTTGCTAATTTACGATTTCAAGTGTCCTGGCTCCTCAAACGTTAACCTAACATGACCTATGAATTATGATGGGCCCGAACATGATAAAATATTTCCATAAATTAAAAATCAAAGTAATAACTTTGAAACTTATAAAGTTTTGAAACATAAACCATCACACTAAGATTTAATACAGATTACCACAGGTTGTGGTTGATCGAAGCGAAGTCCGTTTCCCTTTTACTTGAGTAACTTTGCATCAATCAGATTCCCCCAGTTAAGGTTAGTTCATAGCCTCGCGCATTTTTAAATCTTCCCGTAATGTTTTCGGTAAACCCCCCAAGGGGGATACATGCTATAAACCATGAATACGTAGTTAGTTTTTCAACCTGGATATTATCTTTTTATGCTATCCTGATATATTATTGCCTAAGTCCTTACTTTTGCCATTAAGACCCCACTATCATGAACCGTTAATTACTTTTTGGAGTAAGCGCGAATGCTGTGAATAAATCTATTTGGGACTGAGCTTCCCCGTTGGTGTACCTATACTTTTTGGTAACCAAACGCACTTCATTTGAATCACTATGTGGGTGTTTAGCAAAGGCACCCATTGGGAAAACTTATTGTGATTATTGATTATCTCAAGGTCTCGGTGCATGAGCTTAGGGCAATAATACTGTTTTCAATTATAATTATACTCATTGCAATTATTACACTTATGGGTGTATAACAACGTAACTCACTATTATGATAACTTGTATTCAAACTGTTTACCATAAACCTATGAATTTCACTCAACCTTTCTGTTGACCTTTTTAGCATGTTTATCTCAGGTAACTAAGCATCTTATGGCATGGAGTGGCACGGACTTGAAGATGGCTAAACTGTTATTATTCAAACTTTATGTTTTCATGTAGATTTTGGGACCTCTATTTGTAAAAACTCTGATGAAATAATGAATGATAACTTATCTTTTAAAAACGTCTCTTTTGAGTCATTTTCTATGATTATGACTGTTGTACTATGAAATAATACCCTAGATTAGCTTTCGCTGCTATATGTCAAAAATGGGGGTGTTATAGATTGGTATCAAGAGCCACGGTTATAGAGAACAAGGTTTAAACCTTAACTATAATTACTTTTCTTTTTCCATCCAAGAAAGTCCTTCGTGCCACTACATCTTCCGAAATAGTATATAATATACATAACTATTATACTATTATATAAATAACTTATGTTATTTACCACTGGGTTGTTAACAGAGCGATGTCTTCTCCCAGCCACCCTACTTCTAATATTGAGGATGCTTTTTCCCCTAACTTTCTGGACTATATCCCGGCTGTGAAAACCTACAACACGTGATAGGTTCTTTGATCGTTTAAGCTCGAGGTTGTTTAGACCTCATCTAGGATAATATAGTAA
>BQNB010041385.1:15559-46798 GCA_026074375.1 Tanacetum coccineum
GGTATTTGGTAAAGACAAGTCAATTCCGTTGATGGTTGACAGTTTACCAAAAACTGTATGGTAATTAACTCACCATATTTTTGAAATAAAGAGTTAACTATCCTAGAGCAAACGGCTACTAGTAAAGGAACATCAAATCCGTTGATGGCTGGTAGTTTGCCAAAAACTACAAAGCCAACTTAGTTGGATTGTTGCTGAAAAGAGGTTGCTGTGTTGCTGAAAAGACAGAGTTGCTGCTAAAGATGGATAGTGTTTAAAGATCAGATCATTCTATGTTAAAGTGTTTGGATACATCCTCTGAGAACTAAATAAGATTAATCTGAAGAAACATGAAGTTAAAGGAGATCAACATTCATGTTTAGGGGAGGATTGTTGGGAATTATTCATTCCTGACTTAGTACCGTTAGTAATAATAGTTAGTACCGATAGTTATAGTTAGTACTGACAGTACAAAGTGTTAAGTACTGATCAGTTAGTTAGTACCGTTAGTAGAAAATAGTTAGTACCGTTTAAGAGATATGTATGAGATATTATAGGAAAAGATATGTATTATCTTTTATGCATTTTGTAAGCCTATTAGGGTTTATCCTTAGTCTATAAAAGGATCCCTCACGGCATAGTTAGAGATAGCAGTTCAATATACATCTCATACAATCATATCTCATAGTTAGTAATCTGTAATCACTTTAAGCAGATTAATAGAAATCAAAGTTTAGTATTCATTGTTCTTTTTAATACTATTGTGTAGATTCCGCATATACAATTAGTATTCATAGTCAGTGTTTCTAATAGTCAAATTGTATTTATACAAGTTGTCTATCACCCTTAGCAGGCTGCAAAGATCTATTCAGTTTGGGACTCACAAAAGTTTCTCAAAGCAACAAGCTCTGATACCACTTGTTGTCCCAGTTGTAAGATACCTCTTGTTGGACTCCACTTCAACACTTCTATAGATCGAATTCCTTAAGATTGTTTAAGGTTTAGTTATATTAGATAAATCTAACACAACTATAGTAGAAACTTTGTGTGAATATATTAAAGATTATGCGGAATCTAATCTTTAAAATTAAAAGAATTCTTAATAAAATAGTAAAACAAAATCACAATTTAACAAACAATAAAAGCTCCAATATTATTAAGAATAATACGAATACTCTCCTAGTATTAGGATTAAAAAACGTTGAAGCAATGAACTATACAATTTTGTATATTTTTCTAGATAGATTGTGATAGTATTATTATCTATCTCTATGGCCTAGGACCTCCTTTTATACACCAAGGAGTCCTAGTCGATTTAAAATATATTCCTAATACTTAGAATATTCTCTATGATTTATTCTATAAATAACTAATAGTTATCACGTAAGTAATCTTGATCTCCAAACAATCTTTATCCTTTCTTCTGTCTTTATCCTTTCTCTGATAGTAGAAACTCTTTCAGCAGTCTTAATCTTTGAGCAGTTGTAACATTTATACTAGCAACATTAACTTTTAACACCAGCAGCATTAACTATGTACAAGCAGCAGTAACTACTTAGAATATTTTCTTTAATCTTCACCAATAGCACTAACTTTACACTAGCAGTACTAATATATACTAGCAGTAGTAACTATGAGCTAACAGTACTAACTTTATACTAGCAGCACTAACTACTTAGCATATTTTTCATTAAAGTTAATGAACAGTATAAACTTTAACTTAGCAGTAGTAACACAAACCTTAGTAGCAGTAACTCAAAGATCATCAAGAAGTCTTTTAATCCCAACAAATGTTAACAACACTAATAATGTTAATACTGCTGGTAAAGTTAGTACTGTTAGTTCAACTGTTAATGCTGCTGGCACAAATGAGGTTAATGTTGTTGGTGGTAAAACAAGCATTGAACTTCCATTTGATCCAAATATGCCTGCTTTGGAAGATGATAGCATATTTGACTTCTCAAGTGATGATGAAGATGATGGTGTGGTGGCTGACATGAACAATTTAGATATAACAATCCAAGTCAGTCCTAATCCAACTACAAGAATTCATAAAGATCATCCTCTTGATCAAGTGATTGGAGATTTTCAATCAGCTACACAAACAAGAAAGATGTTAAAGAATTTAGAGGAAAATGGGTTTGTTAGTACTATTCAACAAAGAACAAACCATAAAGACCTTCAAAACTGCTCGTTTGTTTGTTTTTTATCACAGGAAGAACCCAAAAAGGTAATTCATGCATTGAAGGATCTATGCTGGATAAAGGCTATGCAAGAAGAGCTTCTACAATTCAAGTTACAAGAAGTTTGGACTTTAGTGGATTTACCAAATGGAAAAAGGGCTATAGGCTCTAAATGGGTTTTCAGGAATAAAAAGGATGAAAGGGGAATTGTGATAAGAAATAAAGCAAGATTGGTTGCTCAAGGGTACACACAAGAAGAAGGGATTAACTATGATGAAGTCTTTGCCCCTGTTGCAAGAATTGAAGCAATTAGGCTATTTTTAGCTTATGCTTCATTTAAAGATTTTGTGGTGTATCAAATGGATGTAAAAAGTGCTTTTCTCTATGGGAAGATTGAAGAAGAGGTGTATGTATGTCAACCACCAGGATTTGAAGATCCATACTTTCCTGATAGAGTATACAAGGTTGAAAAAGCACTGTATGGACTACATCAAGCTCCTAGAGCTTGGTATGAAACCTTGTCAACATATGTGTTGGACAATGGGTTTCAAAAAGGGAAAATTGACAAGACCTTATTCATCAAGAAGCATAAAGGTGATATTTTGCTGGTCTAAGTTTATGTGGATGATAACATCTTTGGTTCAACAAAGAAGGAACTATGCATTGCATTTAAGAAGTTGATGCATGAGAAATTTTAGATGAGTTCTATAGGAGAATGATATGTAAGAAATCACATATCTTTATTATACCAAAATGGCCCTTAAATGATTGAAATATGCAAAAATATGCTTGTATTTGTGTATTTTGTTGTTTGTGTATGTGTAGGTACGAATGTTGCAAAAATCACAAGAAAACGGCCAAAACCGGACAAACACAGACACGGGAACAGAAAGAATACAAAAGAGCTGGAAGTTTCTAACAAAAGGTCAATAAAGTCAACTCTTGGTCAACATTGGTCAATCGCAAGAAGACAAAACCTTTGAAAATACCACAAATACCCTTAATGTTAAACCAAATTCACAAAAAGCCCTAAAACCCTAACACCGTTATCTCCTTTATAATAAAGAGATAACGGTCGTTAAATCCTTTATAAAACCAACCCATATAACCAAGCCCAAACCCTTTTTACCTGGCCCAATTCCATTTTTTAATCCAAAACCCACACCCCGGGTTAAACTCAGTTATAAAGAAAAAAACATGGGAAAAAATAGTTTATTACTGTTCATCTCCTTCTTCGTTTCACCTTGTGTAAAACAAAGGGTAAATTGAAATTGATAGCGTGGCTCAACAATTTAAGTGACAAGATATGATGTGGCAGAGTTATACGTCACCAAAGCCTCCCATTGGCTAAGGCACCACAAGGAAGGACACGCGGGCAATTAAAGAAACACACCAATGATTGAGATTTTGCACTAAATCTAGTGTAAAAGAAGCACAAAGGGGTCTGGCACACGGAATGCCACGTTGGCAATCCGTGTGCTCATCAAATCAATCCAACGGCCAAGATTAGCTATCCAATGATTGAAAGGAATAAAGGGTGTGGATCAAAAGGAGCGTGTAACAAACTTGGAGACCTGGAAGCTTCCTTATCCTGCTATAAATACAAGGGCATCCTCACTCACAAGGAGGATCTAGCTTATTTAGGAGTAGTGTAAAATTAGCTTATAGCTTATTGTATTTTCTAGCTTATAATCGTTCAATCTTTGTAACTTTCATTTAAAAAGCTTTGTAATATGTTTTTATTAATAAAAGTTTGCATTTCATTTATAAGTCTTATGTTTTAATCTATTTTACTAAATTTGTAAAATGGTTGAATAAGCTTTCTACTGTTTAATAAGCTCTTATTAAGCTGTCATCTCTACTATTAAGTTGGCTATCAACTCAACTAAGTTCTCAAAAGCTTGGTTGAGCTTATCATACTCAAATCTCACAATCAATATTACCAAAGCTTATTAATGAAAGGGAAGTCAATTAAGGAAGGACTTCCAGGACCCTACCAGCTTATCACTTGATAAGCTGGAGCTTATTGATAGCTCTTAGAGCATTTGATAACCTTGTTTGTGCAAAGGCTTATGTAAGTTCTCAATTTGCCATTTCTGTCTTTAATACTTAGCTTAAACCTGCATTTTAGTTTAATTGTGCTTATAGCTTGCTTATTTCTATTTTATTTTGCTTATGAATGCTTATTTTAGTGATTATATGCTTATTGTGTTAAAACTTAAGTATTAATTCTTAGTTTAAATGTTTTTGTTTTAAAATCAGTAAAAAACCCAAAAAAATTAGCTTAAGTGTTATAGCTTATTGTTTTGCTTATTTGTCTGCTCATATATGCTTATTAGGTCTGTTAAAAGCTTGTTAACATCTGGTATTTGAGTTTTGTGTTTTAAATCTCATTATAAGTTAGTATTGCTTATGGCCTATTTGTCTTTTTAATTAGTTTTAGCTTCTTAATTAAGTTAGTCTGAGTTGAATTTATAAGCTGAATTTTGTTAAGACAAGTTTTCATGATTGAAAATGAGTTAAGCTTAAATCTGCCTAGTCTTATTTGTTTCTTAAGCTTCAATCAAATCTAGTAATTGTCATAGCCTCATTTGTTTTCAGTGGTTTGTTAGATTTGTGTTAGAATTGGTTTCTTTGGTCTGCACCTTGTCTAGTTTGGATTGTGATTCAATTGTGTAAAATGCACCAGATAAGAAAACAGGAAAGAAGCTAGTTTTAAGCTTGATTTTCAGATGGTAGGAATTAGAGTTAGGATTGGATTTTTAGCATACAAGTAGATTAGGGATCATAGTCAATCTGTTTTAAATTAGTTTTCAATAATTAGCTTAATTGATTACCTGTTTTTAAGCTCAAAATTTAGAATTTGTCTTCTTAAAACAAAAGCTTACTCAGCATAAACTGAGTACATTAAGCTGTTTTCAAGAGTAATTAGATTTCAAAATATTATGTAAAAGCTTTTTCATATAGCTTTTTGGCCAAGGTTCAAAGTAATATAGGCTAGATTATCTTAAGGATCTGTTTGTGGGCTTAAAAATAAGCTTAAAATGATGTTTGGTCTGTTTGGATTGTAGTTTTAGCTCAAGTGCAAGATTCCTAGCTTATAGCCATTAGTTTTTGCTTAATTTCTATTCAAATTAGATTATTAGATTAATATTTGGTTATTTCATAGCTTAACAAGGTTAGGATTTAGCTTATTGCATCTTTGCTTAAAAATCAAAAACATAGTTAAGTTAGAATAAGTAGCTTTTTAATCAGGCTTTTTCTTTGCTTGTTTGATTTTCAAAATGCTTTTTGAAAGTTGATTTAAGTAGTAGTCTAGGTATACTTTTTAGGGTAATAAGCCAAAAGTACATAAGGATCCTTTAGCTTATTGAAAAATAAGCTCAAAGGTGCCTTAAAGGGCTGTTTGGTTAACAATTTACACTATAAGTGCTTATTTCTTTATTTTAGCTTATCTGTTTATTGTAATTGCTTATTTAGGTTTAACTTAGCTTATTAGGATAGTTTAAGCCCATTTTAGCTTATTTGGATTTGCCATAAGCTTATGTGATCCTATTTGCTTTCTAGTATAGAATTTAAGTGCTTTTAAGCATTTTTAGTTTTTCTGTCTATCTAGCTTTTCATTTGTGCTTATTTTTGTTTTTATGAGCTTATTAGACATAGCTTATTGTCTGTCTTAGCTTATTTTAAGATTTCATTTGCTTATTGGTGCTTAAATTGGCCAAACAGTTAGCTTTTTAGTGGTTTAGTATAGTTTAAGCAATTCTGTCTTTAACTGCTTATTTGTAGGCTTATTTTAGGTTTATAAAAAAGGTTGTTTTGCAAAAGTTGCTTATTTTTAAGAGTTTTAAATAGTTATAAAAAATAGAAAAAATTAAAACACTTGGGAAACTAGGAAGCCCCGTGTGAGCAAGGCTCGAACCCGGGACCTCTACCACCCTCACCAAGCGTTTTAACCCCCACACACGCAACCATCATGCTACAATAGCTCATCCGTTATTACTTTGCATAATCTATCTTTTATATACAATTCAGGCATATTAGTATAATAAGCTGTTTAAGCTTATTTCACAACTTATTTGATAAGTTGTGTTTCCAAGCTTATTTTTCCTAGATTCTTTATTGTTCAAGCTATTTTTCATAAATTTTTCAGAATTTTTATAAAACGTTTAGTATTTTTAATCATTTAATTTCTTTAAAATCGTTTTTAATTCATAAAAAATTATAAAAAGGTAAAAAAAAATATAATTTTTTTTAGAAAATTTTCTTTTATCATATAGTTTCTAGGAAAATTAGGTTTGCTTCCGTAGGGTTAAAATTGAAAATTTTCACTTTTTAAAGAACGAGATTCATTCCCGTTTACGTTTTTCGTGTTTTTAAGCTCAATTTAACTCCATTTTTGTTCTAGTTTTCTTTAATCTTACTTTTTAGTCAATTAGGATTAGTTAAAAGAAAAAAAAATCATTTTAGGTTTATTTTGAAAATTTAGAGTTTTTAGATCCCGTTTAGGATTCTCGATTTGCGTTTTTAGTTAAAATTTACTTTCCCATATTGATTTCTTGTAATTAGGTTTAATTGCCCCTTAATTTGCTTACTTGTAGGATATTAGAAAACAAATCATCTTCGAACCAATTCAAATCATTGTCGAAATAACAAACGTGGTCTCAATTTCATAAATCTTTAGGAAAACGACCCGGTAATCACTTACCGGTGGATATACGTATTATTATATATATTTGTGAGAATTTTCCTTACTACCTTTGTCCTCAAGGGTAGTTTGGTAATTTTCTATACTTATATTCTTTTACGTGTATAAAACTTTACGAATCAGTTTTTGGCGCCGTTGCCGGGGATTTGTGATTAAGATTCCTTCGTTTGCAATTTGTTGATCATGATTTGAAGAACTTTTTGCCTTCGAAAGTTACGCTTTTAAGAAAATCAAAAATTAAAAAATTAAAAATATAAAAAGTAAAAAATATTTTTCTTTTCTTTTTAGTATAAGTAGAAGATTAAAAACAAAAATACAAAAATATTTGCTCTTCCGGATTTTTCGATTTTTCTCGTTAATTTGTGAATATAAAAATTTACAAAGTTGGTAAAAGAACACCAACAAATAATACCTTCAATTGAGGTATTATCCATCAATAAGTTCCCGAACCAAAGATTCAAATTTTTTTCCGTTTGTGTCACTTACGAAAAAGGCGCACCTCTTTTGTAAAATTTATTTTACTTAAGTGAGTTACCCTAAGTTTGTTGATTATTCGGTGAACAAAAATATTTCCTTTCCTTGTTTCTTATCTCATTTCATTTGTTTGTTTAGTGCATGCGCACTAGAAATTCCAATTTTCCAAATAATTCAAACGTCACCATTCCGAGACGTCGAAATAGAAGACATGCTCCAAACATAGTCGAACCCGAGCTTCGTACTATCGTTGCACCAATGGCGGAACGTATAATGGAAGAGCTGCTCCGTGCACCCACAGAAGGGTATGGAGAAGCTATCGTTTTTCCGGAAATTAATGCGGATCATTTTGAGATTAAGACGAATTTGTTACAATTGGTTCAAGCAAACCCGTTTCACGGTTTAGAGAACGAAAACCCTCATGCTCATATTAATAGTTTCAAAAGGATTACCTCGACTCTATGATTTAGGAATGTACCAAACGATGTGATGAAGCTAATGATGTTTCCATATTCACTCGAGGGGGCTGCTTAAACTTGGTACGAGAAAGAACCTCCTAATTCAATCTTGACTTGGGAGGATCTCGTTACCAAATTTGTGAATCAATTTTTCCCTCCTTCGAAAACCACTCACTTAAAGAACAAAATCTCTCAATTTACCCAAAAATTTGATGAGTCTTTTAGTGAAGCGTGGGAATGATTTAAGGAAATGCTTAGAGCTTGTCCTCACCATGGATTTATAGAGTTAACCCAGATAGATACTTCTATAATGGTTTAAACGACAATGATCAAGACTCCTTAAATGCCGCGGCAGGTGGAAATCTTTTAAGTAAGACGACTAGAGAAGATTTGAATATAATTGAGAACAAATCAAAAGTGCGTTATTCATGAAACAAACCAAATGCTTCTAGGATGAATACGACTTCTAGGGAGAATGTTAGTAAGACGGATGAGAGAATTGATAAGCTTGCGGATTAACTTTCAACCTTATTCGAGATTGTTTCTAAGAAAGTTGTCACTCCCATTCTGGTTAAAGCGGTTTAGGAAACTTGCGTTACTTGTGGTGGTGCCCATTCTTGGTATAATTGTCCGACTACCGATAACAATCAAGCTAGTGTTTGTGCGACTACGGGTACTTACAATCAAGTTAACCCTCCAGACCGTGTTAGTAATCAAATGGCACCACCAGGTTTTGCTCCGGTGCCAAAACTAATGTCCAAAATAGGTTTAATAATCAAGGTCAAGGGAATAATTTTAATCGGGGAAATAATTTTCATGGAAATCAAGGTTTTCAAGCTAATCATGCTCCGAATTTTCAAAATCAAGGATTTCAGAACCAACCTTTTTAGATGCCTAATAATCAAGTTTAACAAGAGTTTTCAAATAATTTTTCAAGTTACAAGAGGAATAATGATCAAATGTTGAGAAACATGCAAAATCAAATCAACTCGTTAAAAGGAGATCTTAAGAATGAAAGTCAAAACACGATAAAATCTCAACAAGCCGTCATGATGAATCAACAAACTACTTTTCAAAATAATTTGCAAAACATGATTTGTGGATTGTTTCAAAACCAAGCCTCAACTTTGGGTACTCTACCAAGTAATACCATTTCAAACCCGAAGGGTGAGATGAAAGCGATCACTACTCGAAGAGGTGTTGCTTACGAGGGACCCTCGATTCCTACTAATCCTTTTCCTAAAAAGGTAGTAGAACGAGAAACAGAGGAAACAACCGATAAAGAGCCAACAAATTTCCAAGGAAGTACCGCTCAAATCCCACCTCCGGTTACCCCTATTTTTATTCTGGAACCTGATGTTCTGAAGACTTTGACCACTCCTATTTCGGAATCCGATGTTCCAAAGAGTTTACCTAAGCCGAATATTCCATATCCTTCACGTCGTGATGATCAAAAGTCCCGTGACAAAGCTTCGAATCAAATGGAGAAGATCTTCCAAATCTTTCAAGATTTGCGCTTCGACATTAGTTTCACGGATGCTTTACTTTTGATGCCAAGATTTCCTCTTACGATTAAGAGTTTGCTCATGAATAAGGAAAAGTTGCTTGAGTTAGCTAAGATACAATTGAACGAGAATTGCTCACCAATGCTCCTCAAAAAGCTTCCTAAAAAGCTAGGAGATCCCAGCAAGTTTCTTATTCCATGTAATTTCCTGGGAATGGATATATGTCACGCCTTGGCCGATCTTGGCGCAAGCATAAATCTTATGCCTCTTTCCTTTTGGAAAAATCTTTCCCTACCCGAACTTACACCAACTCGGATGACTTTAGAATTAGCAGATCGATCCATATCCCATCCTAAAGGACTCGCTGAAGACGTTTACGTTAAAGTGGGAAAGTTCGACTTTGCTACCGACTTTGTTGTTGTCGATTTCGAAGCCGATCCTTGAGTACCTCTCATACTTGGGAGATCCTTTTTGAGGACCGGTCGTGCTTTAATTGATGTTTATGGAGAAGAAATAACCCTTCGGGTTGATAACGAAGCCATCACTTTTAATCTAGATCAAACCACGAGATATTCCTCAACAAATGATAAGTCGGTAAACCGAATTGACATCATTGATGCAGTTTGTGAGGAGTATGCTCCGGAATTTCTAGGATTTTATAATTCTTCGGGTGGCAATCCCACCCCGACGTCTGAGCCGTTTACTTCCAAATTCATTTTGGAAGAAATCGAAGCTTATCTAAAGGACGATTCGATTTCATCGGAAATTGATTACGCCGATTGCAATCCGGAGGAAGATATTTGTTTGATCAAAAAATAGTTAAATAATGACCCATTTCAACTTCCTCTGATGAACCTTAAACAAAGTGAAGTGACCGAGTCAAAATCTTCAATTGAAGAGCCTCCAGAATTAGAGTTAAAAGATTTACCATCTCACTTGGAATATGCGTACTTAGAAGAAAACGACAAGTTACCAGTGATTATTGCAAAAGGTTTAAACGATGATGAAAAAGATGCTCTCTTAAAAGTGCTCAAATCTCATAAACGGGCCATTGCTTGGAAAATCACCGACATCAAGGGTATTGGCCCTCGCTTTTGTACACACAAAATCTTGATGGAAGATGATTACAAACCCACAGTTCAATGTCAAAGATGGGTTAACCCAAAAATTCATGGGATAATAAAAAGGAGGTCCTTAAACTTCTTGATGCCGGAATGATTTACCCGATCTCTGACAGCCCATGGGTTAGTCCAGTGCATTGTGTTCCCAAGAAAGGAGGAATAACCGTTGTTGCTAATGAAGAGAATGAATTAATTCCGACACGTTTAGTTACCGGTTGGAGAGTTTGTATCGACTATAGGAAATTAAATGAAGCGACTCGAAAAGATCATTTTCCATTACCATTTATGGATCAAATGTTAGAAAGATTAGCCAGAAATGAGTTTTATTGTTTTCTAGATGGATTTTTAGGGTATTTCCAAATACCAATAGATCCCCAAGACCAGGAGAAAACTACTTTCACATGCCCGTATGGAACTTTCGCATACCGTCGCATGCCATTTGGCTTGTGTAATGCTCCTGGTACTTTTTAACGGTGTATGATGGCCATATTCCATGATATGATCGAAAAGACTATGGAAGTGTTTATGGATGATTTCTCGGTTTTTGGGGATAGTTTTGATTCGTGCCTCTCCAATTTAGAAAAGATGCTAAAACGGTGTGAAGACACGAATTTAGTTCTTAATTGGGAGAAGTGCCACTTTATGTGTAGAGAAGGAATTGTGTTAGGACATAAAATTTCAAAGTCAGGAATTGAGGTTGATCGTGCTAAAGTCGATGTTATCGCTAAGCTCCCTCACCCGACTACCGTTAAAGGTGTTAGGAGTTTCTTAGGTCATGCAGGTTTTTACCGACGATTTATCCAAGACTTTTCTAAGATTGCTAGACCAATGACTCACCTTCTTGAGAAGGAAACACCGTTTGTGTTTTCTAAGGATTGTATTGATGCTTTTTAGACTCTTAAAAAGAAGCTTACCGAAGCTCCAATCTTAGTTGTCCCGGATTGGAACCTACCTTTCGAACTCATGTGTGATGCAAGTGATTTTGCGATTGGTCCGGTTTTAGGACAATGAAAGATGAAGCACTTTCAGCCTATACATTATGCTAGTAAGACAATGACAGAAGCTCAAATTCATTACACTACCACGAAAAAGGAAATGATTGATGTTGTGTATGCTTTTGAAAAGTTTCGGCCATACTTGTCTTACCAAAAGCATAGTGGTATACGGAGACACAACGGCTTTTAAAGTACCACATGAACAACAAGACGCTAAGCCGAGGTTGCTCCGGTGGGTTCTTCTCCTACAAGAATTTAATATCACCATCCGTGATAAAAAAAGGAAGTAAGAACCTTGCGGTAGATCATTTATCTAGACTTGCGAATCCTCATAAGGATGTGTTAGAAAACAAAGACATAAATGAACATTTTCCATTAGAAACTCTTGGAGTTATTTCTAGTGAAAATACCCCATGGTTTGCGGACTATGCAAATTACCATGCGAGGAATTTTATCATCAAAGGAATGTTAACTCAATAAAAAGGAAGCTTTTCCAGATGTAGAACATTAATTTTCTGGGACGATCCCTATCTTTTTCATATATGTGTGGATCAAATAATTCGAAGGTATGTGCATGGGCAAGAAGCTAATGATATCCTTAAAGCTTGTTATGAAGGACCCACCAGGGGCCATCATAGTGCCAATCTCACCGCTCGAAAAGTATTTGATGCTTGTTTCTTTTGGCATACCATATATCGAGATGCTCATACAATGATCAAATCTTGTGATACGTGTCAAAGACAAGGCAAAATTTCACAACGAGATAAAATGCCTCAAAACGCTATCCAAGTTTGTGAAATCTTCGATGTATGGGGTATTGATTTCATGGGACCATTTCCGTCTTCATATGGGAATAAATACATCCTCGTAGCCGTTGATTATCTTTCAAAATGGGTTGAAGCAAAAGCGCTCCCCACAAATGATGCTAGAGTTGTAGTCAAATTTTTGAAATCTCTTTTCGCTCGATTCGGAACACCTAGAGCTTGTTGATTTTGAACCGGTAGATGACATCCTAAAGATCTTTCTGATTTGTTTGGTGATGAGCTTGGATTTTCTCAATGATTTGTTCAAGATTAGAAATTCTGTAGTGAGCAAAGGAAATCTTATCCTTTTGCCCTAAGTGCTTCTTTTGAAGTTCGGTCTTCGGTTCGTCACTGTTAATACGTCCTTCTTCCATTTTCTCAATGTGGTGAAGAGAGAGTTCATCTAAGTAGTTCAAAATATGATGTTTCAGGTGCAGACGTGGTGGACCACATTGCCAAGGTTCTTGAATTACTTAATTTAATCAAAATTCCTAGTGTGGACTCCCATCGACTACGAATGAAGGTTTTTCCTCTCTCACTGGCTGATGATGCAAGACAATGGTGGATAAATGAGGGGGAAGGAAAAATTACCACTTGGTAAGAGCTAGTGGAGAAATTCTTTTGTAAATTCTATCCCGAATCCCATGATGGCGAAGATGAAATATTGGACGAAGGGGATAACTGGGGGATTGATTCACTTAAATTCATAACGCGAGTAATTTCATCATTCGAGAACCATACGAAAGTAGATGGAAGGACTAAAAAGGAAAATTTTACTTGATTACCTTGAGGCTACACCAACTCTGTAGACGTCTACATCTCTAACACTTTGTGTACACATACTTTTCTGGATATCTAAAACCTATAACATGTATCTCTTTATATACTAGAGATATCTAGGTTTACAAGGAAACATAATAGATACAATAAGGAAACTAAATCTTTTAATCTTTATCTTTATTCTTCTTGAGCATATCTTTTAGTATCTTCTGATATCTTTCATCTTTTGTAGAATATACTCTACCAGCTTGAAGAATCTCTTATTGTCGATTTAGGTCCTTTTCCTTTAAGTCCTTCTTGTTTCATTTCTTGTTTGTCTTATCAACTCAATATAATTCCCAACAATCTTCCCCTAGTTGATAATGACAAAACCAAATAAGCAACGAACTTTCCTGGAGTTTAATATCCGAATGAAATTCCTCCCCTTAAACTACCAAGGATCTACAGGTTGTAATCATCAAATCTCTTCTTCCCCTTTTTGTCAATATCAATTAGGAGACTAAAAGTATGCAACTTTGATCTTCACAATACGAACCTCACTAATCACACTTTAATTAGCTTCCAACAACTCAATTACCCTCTATGGAAGCGCCTTTAAGTTCAATATGAACCTTGAGCAGTAGAAACTTAAATAGCACTGTTAGTAACAAAGACTAGCTAGTTAGTAAAAACCTTAACCTCAATGTAGCAAATAAAATGGTTAACATTTTAAACATTAAGCTTCCCTGAAACCCATATGTTAACTCATTTCTTAAATCTTCCATTCTTTTTTTTTTTTTTTTTTATGTAAGCATCTTTGTAATGATCACTGATGAAGAAAAAACTAAGTATAACGAACTTGATGGCATGATGTTAATAACAAAAACTTGTGACTTATGTCTTGCAACTATCCACGAGTCTTTGACACGTATACCCAAAACCAATGTTTAGGAAGGACCGCTCAATTCTCTTGACAATTTTCCTATTTCTATGAGACACCTAACCAAAGTGATAGCAATTGTGAGCATTGAACCACCATAGAAAAATCTCGACACCTTTGCTTAGATTTGTCAATTCTTTGTATATCTGTGATTGGCACAATCAAGTTAATCTACCAAATTGTAGTCAGTCATTCGAGATATGATAAGACACTAACCAAAGAATTTCCACTTCACCGTCAAATAGATGATAAATAATAATCTTCGTAACCAATTAAACCGTGAATAAAAGCCTTTGTAATCTTTGTATTCTCCTTTAAATCCCAAACAGTAACAATCAAACGAGAATCTTCAATAGATATAATATTCACGAACAGTAGGTATATGAACCCCAGACACCCATACCTGTTGCCATCGTTTTAACCTTATCATCACTAGGCCCAGATATGTCGGACCTTTCAAAGTGTTGAAAAAGGTTGGAGCCGTTGCTTACAAGCTTGAGCTTCCTCAAGAGCTGAGCAGGGTCCACAATACGTTTCATGTATCCAACTTGAAGAAATGTTATTCTGACGATCCATTAGTCGTTCCGTTGGAAGGACTCCAAGTGGATGACAAGCTTCATTTTGTTGAAGAGCCTGTAGAAATCATGGATCACGAAGTCAAACAATTGAGGCAAAGCCGTGTCCCAATTGTCAAGGTTCGATGGAACTCTAGGCGGGGTCCTGAGTTTACGTGGGAACGTGAAGATCAATTCAGGAAGAAATATCCACACCTCTTCACCAAGACCTCACCATCATCAAGTGCCATATCATAAGCCTTGAGGACAAGGCTCATATAACGGGGGAAAACTATAACACCTCGTGTTTTAGGTCATTGTATGACATTATGTAATTCACAATTAATTTTTAAGGTTTTACGCGTTTGCTTTTAAATCGTAATCGTTAAGCTAAATCGCGTAAACTAAAAATGATCATTCAATGTAAACGGGCATTAAACAATTAAATGTTTACATCAAACAAGTGTTATATGATTATTTAAAGGATAATTATTATCATTGCACATTTTATTTTTATTGGTTATGTTAAGTGTTTACGTTTCGCGATAAAATATGTTTAGGCCTTCCCGAAAGCACATTAACTTATCTACGCTTCATCAAATACTCAAAATTTATACCCAATACTTAAAGTTTATTTAAAACTTCAAGTATTTATCACTTTATACATATTCATTATGAAGGAATTCAAATCATAACTTACAATGTACAAGTTATACATTTTTCTAAGTCTATACTACATTATACTTTATATAATACAAGTATACATTATATAAATGATCAAATACATATCTAACTTATACATATACATATATTTCGTGTACATATGACTAGGAAGCCAAGATAGGACTAAGAAACCTTCACAAATATCTTCCTAAAAGATCTAGCATGCAACTTGAACCATGACTCATCAATGACTAGCCAAATCTTATCAAGATAAGCCCTAGCTTCTTCCATAAGCTTGGCCACCTTGCATACTTCCACTTGACACAAATATCTTCATACCTTGCTATATATATGCATGCACTAGTGTTAAGGGAGTGCATACTCTTCATTTCATTACAAGAAAAAAATCAAATCTCTTCCTTTCTCTCTTACAAAGCCCACGGCTCAAAACCTCAATAATACACAATCCATTGCTTGATTTTCTTTCACCATATTAGTGTTTATACATCATACTTAAGGTATTCTAAGAAGAATTGAAGGGTTGGTTAAGCTTTGAAAGGGTTTTAACAAGATATTGCAAGATTAGGGTTTTTGGTTGAAATTAGGGTTTTCACCTAATATTTTCAAGCCAAGGTTGTTAATCACAAGGGTGTGATTGTTATTCTCTTCTCTACTCATCCACACAAGGTTATATATAAAGCTTAATCATTTCATAACTAAGATTTTATGTGTTCATATGTTATATTTAGTTAAATCACCATCTAGGGTACTTTTGAATATGTAAAATGGATTTTTACTTATGATTAATGTTTTGTGAACTTATTTACATGTCACATGGATGCTAATATGATGTTAAAAGGGATGTATAAGTGTTTTAACATGTTGTTTAAGTATAAACATGTTTAAGTGCAAATTAGGGTTTCTAAAAGTTAACTTATAAATTACAAGTGAAAATGGTAAAATAACATGTTAATCTTGTTATCTTGGACTCACATGGAACAAAACATATCCTTTGGACCTAATTATATTAGCTAAGATATTAAGGGTTTCTCAAAGGGTTTATAACAAAGTTGGTAAAGCTTAAAAAGTCCTAAAAACAAGTTTTTTAAACACATTTTGGAATTTATTTCTTTGGGCTGTTTTGTAATTCAAAATTTACATATATGTTTATGATTTATAAAATATACATGTCAACAAGGATCGATGGGGTCATAAAGAACTCGAAAAATCAGATTAATAACGAAGATGATACGCCATTTAAAGTTTACGATTAGTTATACTTTTTTTAAAAAGTTACTATCACCCAGAAACTTATTACTTTATAAACATCATAATATGATAAAACTTCAATTACGAACGTGTTCGAAAAGAATCGCTATAAACGGAGAGCTATAACGAATAAGACTACGGCTTTAAACGGGTTTTCCGTTAATTAAAAAGTATTAAATGATTTATAGCTGTGATATTATGAACAGTAAAACCACTGTATTCATCACTGAATCTCAAAAACCTAAAAATGTGATTTTGATTGATCACTCATCTTAATACAAAAGCTGATTTCGTTGGGCATATGAAACACGATTTATTAAACGAGAAGGGCTTTAAAACGACAAAGTTATGTCATTTTTACTAAATGTGTATATTATAAACGGTTTTACTTTCATAATTACGATTTCACTTAAACAAATTGATGGTGATATAGCTTATAGATTATATATGTTATTAGTTATCGATGGTGACTATATTACTAGGTAATTTCATAATGAGGCTTCTTCGGATTGGAGTATCGATTGAGTTGTGGATTTACGATTTAAAGTGTCTTAACCCTCGTTTTTAGTAGTCATGTCATGACCTTCGTAAATATGATAGCCCGAAAGATAGTACGTGTTAACTTATTAGGATTATATGCAGTTGTTGTTAGACAACTTACTTGATACGATTCGATCCTATATTAATTAGGTTGCATTTTGTGAGCGTTAGCGTGCCGGTTTTTACTTGGGATTTTTGTTATAGATCACTCACTTGGAGTGAGTTCATAGCCCCACATTTTTACAAGTTTTACAGATTTACTATTACTTGGGGTTGGAAACATGCTTTGTTTTTACAAATTGGACGCAACGTGGATATTTTACATTGATTAACATGTTTGCCTAATCAAGTAGGTAACCAAGGGTGAAGCCCTTATCATTGAATGTCAATTGATTTGATGTAGTTGGGAATTACATTATGTGAGCGCGAATGTTAATTTTAATAGATTATTTGGGAAACGACCTTCCCCATTCGAGTGTGATTAGCTATCACGGGAGACGAACGTTATTAGCATGGTGAATCAGGGTTGATTCGGGTTTCGTACATATTTCGGGTTATCGTTGTAGGTAGCAATAATTTTGGCGAACATGACTGTGGGCTTCTGAGTCATTGGATTAGTTTAAATTTAATATGGTTTTGTGATTGTTTGCTAATGTTGTAACATCACGGGAAAGTCTGCGGTCCTGCATAATTTAAATACATAAACCTATGAATTCACCAACATTTTTGTTGACGTTTTAAGCAATGTTTTTAGGAGGTCAATAGGCACGAGGTGCCAAGGATGCATTGGGTTACGTTTTAGATTGCACGCTTAAAGACTTTTATATCATATTTTAGGAAATCTATGTCATCTTTTGTAATATTAAACAAGGAACAAGTGAAGCTATAAGCTTTTGTAATATGTCTTTTAATTAAATCCAATGTGTCAATTTAAATGACTTTTTGTGTCGTTCTTACATATATCTTGTGCTGTTGATCTTGAAGTAACACGCCCCGGATCCTTATTCCGCTGCGACCCATTTTGGGGGTGTTACACAGCGTCAAAAAGTTTTTCAACCTCTTTCTTAATGACATCATTGATCTTTGGATTAACCCTTCTCTGATGTTGGACCGCTGGTTCGTAGTCTTCTTCCATTAGAATTTTATGAGAACAAAATTCCGGGTTAATACCCTTTATGTCGAAAGGTTTCTAAGCAATTGCTTGCTTTCGGGACTTTAGAACCTTTATGAGAGCGATCTTTTCATCGACACTCAAATCTTTGGCAATTATGACTGGCAACTTGTTGTTGTCTTCCAAAAATTCATATTCGAGATGAGGCGGTAAGTCCTTAAGTTCAACCTCAGGAGGTTCATCAATTGAAAATTTAGCAGTTTTGGCTTCACATAGTTTAAGTTCCTTTTTGATTTCTGGCAAATAACTTCCTTGGTTCGGCGGTGGTGAAGGATCACTGTTAAGGAGTGCTTCGAGAATAAGAATGTCCCCTTCTGGGTCATAATAGGATTCATCAACTTCCGGTGAAGTTGGATCGTCGGCTAGAGTAAGAAAAGCATCAGCTTGTTCTAGAAGTAGAAAATCACTACCCCCGAAAGGAGTGAGAGTCGGAGAAGAATTTGAAACTATCGGGTCATATCCGGGAGTGGGATTGCCACTGGCGATCATATGTAAAAATCCTAGAACTTCCTGAGAATACTCTTCACAAGCTAATTCAACAACGTCGATTTGATTCGCCGTCATGTCATTATAATTAACCGAGTATCTCGAAGTCTGATCAAGATTATAAGTAATGGCCTCATTTCCTACTCGAAGGGTTAATTCACCTTCGTACACGTCTATCAAAGCACGACTGGTCTTAAGAAAACACCTCCCGAGAATTAGAGGTACTCGAGGGTCTGGTTCAAAATCTACGACCACGAAGTCGGCTGGAAACTGGAATACACCAACTTTAATGTTATCATCTTTAGCAATACCAATTGGTTGTGAAATCGAACGGTCTGCTAGTTCTAGTGTCATGCACGTTGGAGTCAAGTTTGGAAGGTTAAGCTTTTTCCACACGGAAAATGGCATGAGATTTATGCTTGCGCCAAGATCGGCCAAGGCTAAGCACTCATCCATTCTGGGAAATTTACATGGAATAAGGAATCTGCCGGGGTCACCAAGTTTTTCGGGTAACTTGTTAAGTATGACCGCCGAGCAATGTTCGTTCAAAGGGGTTCTAGTCATCTCACTAAGCTTTTCTTTATTTCCAATCAAGGCTTTAAGAGTTGAAGCAAACTTAGGCATTAGAGTCAAACCATCCATGAAACTAATTTCGAAACTCATATCTTTAAAGATTTCGTAGAATTTCTCTTTTTGTTCGTTAGCATTATCACGGTGCCTCTCGAGGATATGCTGCGTGCTTGTGCGATCAACTTTGGAAAGGGTTGGTCTCATATAACAATAACTATCACGCTAGCATTAAGGCCGCACCATTCGAAGCACTTTATGGTCGAAAGTGTCGTTCACCTGTTTGTTGGACCGAAGTTGGAGAAGCTCAAATCCTCGGCCCAGAACTAATTCAAGAGACGACTGAGAAAATCATCCAAATCAAGCAAAGGATGCAAGCCGCTCATGATCGACAGAAGAGTTACGCCGATCTAAAACGTAAATCGATGGAATTCCAAGTCGGGGATAAAGTTATGCTTAAAGTTTCGCCTTGGGAAGGGGTCGTACGTTTTGGCAAACGGGGGAAGTTAAACCCCAGGTATGTAGGACCTTTCAAGGTATTGGAAAAAGGTTGGAGAGGTTACTTACAAGCTCGAGCTTCCTGAAGAGTTAAGCAGAGTTCATAATACATTCCATGTGTCCAACCTAAAAAAGTGTCATGCCGACGAATCATTAGCCGTTCCGTTGGATGGACTTCATCTTGATGACAAGCTTCATTTTGTTGAGGAACCATTAGAAGTAGTGGGCCGTGAAGCTAAACGGCTGAAGCAAAGTCGGATTCCATTGGTTAAAGTTCGATGGAACTCCAAGAGAGGTCCCGAGTTCACGTGGGAACGTGAAGACCAATTCAAGAAGAAATACCCACACCTCTTCACCAAGACCGCATCGTCGTCAAGTGCTGCATCGTGAGCCTTGAGGACAAGGATCGTTTAACGAGGGAAGTCTATAACACCCCGTGTTTTCAAGTCATTGACGACGTCAATAAATCTACTATTTATTTTTAGTGTCGTACGCGTTTGCTTGTAATTTTATGTATTAAGTAAAATCGCGTAAGCTAAAAATTTGCGTTCAATGTAAACGGGCACCAAACAATTAAGCGTTTACATCAATCAAGTATTACATAATTATTTTGAGAATAATTATGGTCATTGTTCATTTATTTTATTGGTTACGTAAATTTATTACGTTTCGCAATAAAGTACGTTTAGACATACCCGAAACCACGTTAATTAATCTACGCTTTAACAAATACCCACGATTGTACCCAACACTCAAAGTTTTATTAAATTTATCCCAATTAAATGTTGTTAGTCATATGTTTCATAAAAATAAACTAACAAAAGTCTACATGTTACCATTTGTATACTACATTTTATAAATGACTTTAAACTACAAGTATCATTTCATACAAGTAAATTAGCAAGAAAAATAAAACATATACTCCCTCCCCTACTCTTACCCATGGAAACAACAATAACTAGGAGACCAAGAGCACACAAAATACACCAACTTGGTCTTGTACTTCCTATCTTCATTAAACCTAGCCATTACATGTTCCTTTGACTAGAGACCAAGACCATAACTCTCCTTAAGACCATTATCTATGTTTCCTTGACCACTATTGCATTCTTTTTTACTAGCTAACTCATATATACTAGTATGCATTGCAAGTAAACACATAGATAGCAAAACACTTTGTGAAAAAGATCAAACTCTCCCCTTTTGGCTCTCTTTAGGCCACGGCACAAAAACCCCTTCCAACTAAATCCATACTAAATTTTCTACAACCCATACACACATACACACATCATTCCTAAGATATTCTAAGATGTTTCCAAGCATTGGTTAACCATTTTTCATGTGTTTGAAGCAAAGAAAGTAGATTAGGGTTTTCAAACCTATGTCTAGGGTTTTTCTTTAGTTGGCAGGCTTGGTTTATAATTTAAGCAAGGGTTTAGATTCTTGTTGGTCATCACATTACATCACATTAAGGTTATCTAACACCTTTATCTTTTCATTTCATGAGTTTTTATGCATATGTTAATTCTTTATAGCTTGAATCACCATTTAGGACTTTTTAATCATGTAAAAAGAGTTTTTACTTGTGGTTATGGATTTGTACACTTTTACACATGTTATGATATTAGTGATATCATGTTAGAATGGATATATAAGTAATATACCATGTTGATTTAGTGTAAAAATGATTATGTACAAATTAGGGTTTATAAAGTTTACTTAATATGTTACAAGTAAAAGAAATGCAAATGACATGTTAATCTTGTTTATGGACTTTTAGTGATGTTATATGAACACTAAAATAAGTTTATAATGGAAGTATAAGTGATGAACAACCTTGGTTAAGCTTAAAAAGTGTTAATGAAAGATTAGGGTTTTTAATGATTTACATGAAAAACTACAAGTAAATGTGTATAATCAACTTGTTAAACTTGTTAATCTTGATAATTTGGACATATGAGGACAATTATGGACTAATGGACTTTATTATATGTAGGACATATAATATATATATAGTATAGAAGACTTATGGTAAAATACAAAGTTGAAAGTTATAGAAACAAAGTTTACATATGGAATCAAGAAAGACACCCTAACTTTTTGTTTTACTTCGACATACCACCTGTCCACTTTATGTTTTTATAAAATAGTACGTCTCGTGACGATTCCAAAAAGCTAAGAAACTTGAAAAACAAAAAAGGAGAAATAACAAATAAAGTTTACGGTAATAAAAACAAGTTTATACGTTAAAATTAAGGATTTATAAAAGAATTTTATAAAGCAATTTATAAAAAATTATATAAGCAGCCAAGTTTTTAGTATTTGTTAACAGATTACACATATTTTAAGGATTGCAGAAATGATAAGGAATCGTAAGTTTTTTAATAATAACGAATGAGTTATGTATTTGCTGAGTTTCGACATTAATACTTTTATAAAATATTTTTATAAAAGTTATATTCATGACAGAACTTTTATTTTTGTAACTCATAAAATTAAATAGAACTTTTCATTTATGAGAACGTGCTCGAAAAAGAATCGTAAAAACGGGCTATAGCGATAAATCGACTCGTTTACGGGTTTTACGATAACTAAAACTATAAAAATAACTTTATAACTGGTGTGAACAGTAAAAAGTACTGTTCATCAGAGGATCAAAAATATGAAAATGTCAAATTATGATAACTCGTCCTAATACGAAAGCATGGGCATAAGAAAGCCAGTTTTACGACAACGGCAATTATAAACGTTTTAACTTATTAAACACAATTTTTCCAAAACAATTAGATGGTGATTAGCTATATAGAACTATGCATGGTAGTAATTACCCAATGTGATTAGTACTTATACGACCTTAATTTAAATAGGTTGCATCTGACGATTTACGTGACGCATTATCTGTGATATACTTGTTATTCGCTCACTCAAGGTGAGTTCATAGCCTAACATTTTTACGATTTTAATGATTTATAACTTGGAGTGGAAACATGCTTTGTTTTATAAATTGGACGCAAGTGTATATTTTATATTGCTTACGTGTTTGCCTAAGTAGCGATAACCCAAGTTGAGCCCATTATCATGAACTGTCAATTGCATAGATGTAGTTGTGAATTACATTATGTGAGCGCGAATGTTATGAATAGATCTATTTGGGATTTGATCCACCCATTCGGGGTGTGTAGTTATCACGGGGGGAACGAACATTATAGCATGTCGGATTTGGGATGTTTAGGGTTGAACATCTGATCGGGAAGAATAGCAATAATTATTATTTCGAATATAATTTTCGAGCTTCAGTGTCATGAGCTTAGGAAAACGTAATTGGGTTTTGTGATGTCTGCATCTATTGCATTATCACGGGGAAAGTCTTGCGGTCCTGCATATTATAATTTACTAACCTATGAATTCACCAACATTTTTGTTGACGTTTTAAAGCAATGTTTTCAGGTGGTCAATAGGCACGAGGTGCCAGGGATACATTGGTGGTTTTGATTTGGATATCATGCATTAAAGATTTTGTCGCATTACATTTTGTATAACTGTTCTGGGCTAGAAATCTTTGTATTTTAAACAAGTGGACAAGTGAAGCTTCGGCTTATGTAACAAATACTTTGTTAATTCCAATGTATCAGTTTTAAATGACTTTTTGGTCATTCTATATACATCTTGTGTTATTGATCTATGAAGTAACACGCCCCGGACCCTTATTCCGCTGCGACCCAATTTGGGGGTGTTACATATACACTTTTTTTCATGTCCGCCCCAATCATGCATCCTAGGGCGTACTTGCAATAGTCGACAAGTGGGTGATCGTGCAAAACCATCAGATTGTTAATTTCAACCCTACGATCCGTAAATCTATCAGCAAAGCGATGCATCAAGGCTAAAATTTGTTCCTCCAAAATAGCTTGTTCATCAATTGCTTCTTGTAGTTTCATAAAGACAGTTAACCTAACGTTTTCTGGGTTACTAGCCATGGTAGAAAATGAAAAGATAAAATTAATAAGTTGTGTGAAGGATAAAAATGTTTGTGAGTAAGAGTGCTTAAAAAATGTGTCTATTTATAGTCAATTACTTGACAGATACTTTAGTAAATCGCGTGTAATTTTCAGTGATAGACAGCATTGTCATTGAGTTATCTTATATGTTACGGTTAAAAAAATTTGTGTTGTCAAATCATGTTGTAAATCACGTGAAATGTGTAGTGATAGACAGCATGTTGATTAAGTACTTTTTTATGCATTATGAATAAAAAGTAATTAATTCATATAATATATTGAAAAAACTTATACATAGCAATTAAACCACATACAATCTATTTGATTGGTAACCTTATTTAACCCACTGGGATAAAAACACAGCAAACATACAGTGATACAACATGGTTGGCCGTGTTGGGTATTTAGCATAAAATTTTATAATCTATATTGCCATGTAATTGTTAACGAAGTTTTGCTTTGCAAAAATGCTCCTCAACAATTGTTGTCTTGTTCGTAGAATGATGTTTGTGGTACGGATATCCGCTTCAAGTGTCATTAGTAAAGCATGTAATCCGTAGGTATTACGGCTTGTTGTAGGCATAGTTTGCAACCTTGTTATTTGTAACGAACGGATATGCATTTCCTCTATATAACATGTTAAGTTGCACAACAATTGACGTACTAGTGTTTCCTCAACTTGAATCTCTCTTTGTAGTTTAAAACAATGCTTGACGTGCATCAATTTTCTCCATAAGCCAGTGTAGTATGTTATGTGGAGGAGAAGAAGTGTGTGTTGAGAGACAAGTTTCTATTTCTGTTGTAATGAAGCATAGATTGATATAGGAGAAATAGAATGTGAATTATGTGTGTAGGGTGACTGAAATAGTCAAAAAACACTGACATATATCGTACATTTATAAGTGATAATTGACATTTTCATTGATAAGTCTTTATCAACTGTCATTCCACCTTGTTTTAAATTTAGAAAAAAGAGGAACAAAAAGCTGTACATTGAAAAGAAATTGTTAATACATATTGAGTACATTGATAATTAGTACAAATGATTCTTCAATTGTTGTTGTTGAACTTGTTTTTATTTTTCCCTTTCTGCATTTGATGTAGATAGCTTTGTGATTCTTTTTTTTTTCTTTTTTTTTACCTCCGAATGATTCTTCCTTTGATCTATTATTATGAATCAACATAAAGCTTAGATCTATATTCAGACATGATACTTTGGTTTCCTCGTATTCAAAGTGTTCTTGTTCCGCCCATTCAATCATTTGATCGGAAGTGTAATCATTTTGTGTTTCCTGCCTTATAATGCTTTCATTTTCACTTGAATAGTCAGTTATGACATGGTTCATCATTTCTGCCAAGCTAACATTTAGGAAAATGTATTTGTGTATAACAAAATTGACACTAATATGGTCAATGTAGATTTCCAATTTGTAATGCGCTAAACATATATCAAACATGACATGCATATCATAGTTGTTTCTAAGCTTAACAGTTATTGAAAATCCATTGTGTTGTATTTTATAATAAAGAGCATGAATGTTTGTACCTACAATATTTAACAAATATAGTTTCAGATCTGCTAGTTTCATTCTTGGAATGTTGATGTTGAATGTTCCACCATAGACGTACATCGTGTTATTCGTTTCATCGAGCACCAACTGACCACTTTTATGAACCACAAAAATTGAAAAAAGGTTTGGTTTGTTAGGGTGTATGAGGTTTTGTTTTGTTAATAAAACCTAGTTCACCCCATAAGCCATAGTAATCGAACTTTTTATTCTTTCTTTTTTGCATTTGATGTAGATATTTTAGTGATTCTTCTAGTTTTATTTTAATTTCTACAGAAATAACACCTGTTAATGATTGTTCGAAAGAACCATCGTTTGGAATCAACACCGTGCTTAAATCTTATTGGGAGTCTATGGCAACAAAAATCTGTAGCTGTCCCCCCAGCCACTCGTATTTTGGCAATGTCATACTATAACATTGTATGATAAATTATTCTTAATTTGTTCATACCTGATAATGCGTAGTTTGTGGCAACATGTAGTAAAGAGTATTGAAAATTGTCTTGGTTATTTTCCATTTTTAGATAGCTAACCATATCTTTCAAAACCATTTGTGGAACCGTAATTTTTTTTTATTCCGTAATGATACCATGTTGGTAGGTTAGGGGGTTAAGTTTAAAATCTCCGTTGTAGTTTACATCGAACTCGAAAGTAGTATTTGATAAAGTCGACATCTATGGAATGTAAGAAATGTTAATTGAAATGAATTTGTTGAAAATATAGAGTTGTATACTGGTATATATATACTAATTGCGAATGGTAAAGTTGTACCCATCATATTGTTTTTTAAATATATCAATTATTTTATTGTTACACACTAGAACAAGGTCATTACATGCTATGTGGTTTATATAGTGTTAATTGTTTTTCAATCATGACAATAAATGGCGTTTAATGCTAAGTAATGCATCTAGTGTCAGTGACTTGTCAAGTCAAGTATATATTTCTAGTGATTGTGTTGTCCAATATAACATTGGTTTGTCATATATATATGATAAATCGCGTACAATGCTACGTGATCCACTTAGTGTCAGGGACTTGTCAAGTCAATGTGTCTATTATGCAACTTTTCATTGATTTGTCAAATTCGTGCCATAAATTGTCTACAATAATAATTTATATACTGATGTCTGTGACATGTCTAGTCATTGGTTTGTCATAAACATGTTTGTAGTTACTGTTCAATTTGTATAAATTGAAGTAGATATTATTGTCATTACCCCTTTAATTGTGTTGTTTACAATATTTATAGATTCAATGTTTAATTAGTAATGCAATGTTTATTGTATGTACATAAATACTTTGATTGAAATTCAAATATATTACATCATTAAAATCACACATTTAAAATTTACAACAAACCAACAGAAAGCATAATAAAATATAATTTTCTAGAACTCAAACGAGTTAAACCAACTATTTGAACCATTTGTGTTTATATCATCTAGATGTTGTGCATCATACTGCTGAGAGTTGTATTGTTCATACATTTGAGATGATTTTGTGTGATGTCCATTGTATGGTTGAGTGGTGTTTGCGAAATGTTGGTCGTAGGGTTGCGATGGGTATGGTGTTTCACAGTAAGGTTGTGATGGGTATGTGGTGTGACCTATTTGTTCGTGTGTGTAATGGTTAATATTTAAGCGAAAGTGTTGTCATTAATGTTGTGTTGGGTTGTTGAATGATGGTTGGTTATTGTGTTAATTATTGAATTTTCATTGTGTCAACGTATGTTACAGTGTGGGTGAACGACAGAGGTTGACCGCATTGATCATGTATGTGTCCTGTTTGTGTGCATCTGGTACAACGTATAATTCTTGGCTCCTCTCCTTGAGATTTTATACGGTTTGTATTTTTAGGACGTCCAGGTTGTGGGTTGTCCATGCGAGGAGGAATAGCTTTTTGAATATTCTCTGGAAATTCCCATTGTTGCATATTTCCAAGGGAATGAATTGACTCAGAATAAGTGCCTTGATATTTTGGTTTTTTAAACCAATCTGCTGCATAATGGACACAATCCGTCAAACCCAAAAACCGTGTTATAGCTATTATGTGACCACACGGAAGCCCCTTTATTGTTTGGTATAGTGAAGGGGGGGGATTTGGGTGTGGGGTAGGGTGGGGAAAGGAGGCTTAATGTTTGGTTGGGGGGTATGGGGGGGAGTAGGTAGGGTTAGGTATCTTGGGGGGGGGTATGGGTATCTATGGGTACGGATAATATTGGGTATAGGTAAGGTTTCGGGGGTGTCTTGTCTAGGGTGGTAGTGTTTATAATTGATGGAGGGTGTAATTTAATGTTTTTTGGGTGGGGTATTAGGGGGAGTTTTGTTTTGGGGGGTATTCGATAATTTAGTTTGGGATGGGGAGTGCGATGTGAGGGGGGGTGGTTGGCTTGTCCAAGAATAAAGGCCTACTTTATGGGGGTTGGGTGGAAGAATATGGTTTAATAATGCTGATATATTTGAGAATAGAAATCAACTATAAATTTAACATATATAATTAAAAATTGAGAAATGTTTGAAAAAAAGAAAAAAGTAATCAATGGGCAGTAAAGGGGTGAAAATAAAAAAATAAAAAAGTTAATTTAAAAAAAAATAAAAATAAAAAAACAATAAATGGAAGAGTATTAATAGGGGCTCCTGGTTGTGGTGATTGGGGTTGGGGTGTAATTTAAAATTTTATAATGTACATAATTAAACAAAAAGCTGGACGGTTGGGTTATATTGTGTTCGAAATGCGTGGCCAATTGATATCTTTCAAATGGAAAAAATAGGGTGTTTACTAGGTTGGCTAACTTAACTACTTATTTAGTTTTGAGACAGTAGAAAAAAACCTATTTACAAAATATCTGCATTTCATTAATCGCGAAGAAAACTTATATAATAAAAAAAATAATGTTGCCATTTACGACACCAAAATGCCTGTTTGTAAGTTGACTTCCCGGAATGTACTGACCGTCAGAAACTTCGTATTGATATGCGTTAACACCTTTAACAACCCATGTCGCACTCTTTTCATCCTTTTTTTGACACCTTTGTTTGCAGGCCCAATCAGTTTTTCATATGTAATGTTTTCGACAATAAGTAGATAAACAAGAATGAATATAGAAGTTGTTATCAACGAAAAAATAGTTGTATATTATGTTTTCAAAGAATAATACCTGCCAGTTGTCGACGTTTATAGTACCATTCTTGGGACTTCGCAACTGTACGTCTCCGCTAACTTTAACAAGGGTCTTTTCTTATATTACACCTACAAAGCATTGACAGACTCCACACTATTTGATTCATATAATTGTAAACGCACTAGAGGGAAATACGCTCGTGAACATCTTTTTGGGGGGGGGAGGTACCAGCTCTACAAAGCTTTTCAGTGCAGCAGGTTATGTGAACTAATTTGCTAGTCTTTTTTATTCGTGTTAATGTTCGTTGCTTAAGTCTTCTCGTGTATATGCCTTTGCATATTTTCAAGAATAACTTTTTCAAAAATATTTTCTAACATAATTAAAAATGGAATGTTTATACAAAGAAGATGTTGATAGAATATTTACATTAGATGAACCCTTTGAATAGATGGGTTCGGAAGCCATTGAAGTACCTGCACTCAAAGAAGAAGAGTTTGAACAAATAACAGTTTTAGGATTATGTGATTCCTTTCCTAATAGTGAAGCACTATCATTCGTGTTGTAGCGGGTTTCAACTGACTTTCTAACAGGAATCCACTTAAGACCAACTTGAGTAAAGATTCTACCCGTTAGTTTCCATGTAAGACCAGATCTAGGAGGCATTTTTTTCAGATACACATTAGAAGACTTATTTGGAGAAGACTTTTGTCTTATAGGGATCTGTCTACCATGATTCTTAGAGTCACTTTTCTTTTCTACGAGTATATATCTCTTTGTTGTCTTATGGGATTGTGCATCCTTTTTTGTGCTAAGGCACGATAATTCACCATTGAGAGGTATTTAAGATGCACTCATCGTGATTTGCACTGTAAATGCACTTTTTGCATGTAGGACATGCCATGTCTTTTGACTTTAAGAATGACTTTTGATTCCTAGGTGGCTCTGCTATGTTAACAATTGTATTCGATACACGACTACTCATGGATGGTGGCCAATTCCTAGGTTGTTGATTAAAGTTCCTAGGTTTCAGTTTGTTACCATTAGCAGTGTTTGGTAATCTAGCAGATTGTTGTACACTAGGTTTGGTATTCAAGGCTTTGTCTTTTTAAAGTTGTGCCTTTTTCTTAGCTTCCTCTAGGTAGTAGTTATGACCCATGTCATTTGAGCCTACAGATTCCCCTAGTGACTGAAATGACACATGCTTTCGGTTATTCCTAGAAGGGCCAGGTGCATCACATCATAAGGCTTAGCGAAAGACGATTTCCTAACTTGAGGTCAAGAATGTAGAGTGACTGGTTTTGTCAAATCATGTGACACACCAACTTGGGAGGCAATCCTATGTCTTGGGATTTGGATTCGTTCAAATTTATACGCAGTTGGTTGTCTTACTATTGGTTGATTTCTGATTGGTTGCAAAGGCGGTTTCCCCAAGATTGATTATTTTTAGAATTAGTGTCCACACCCTTTTACTTTGTTCTTCTTAAAGAGTTTCTTTAACTCACTTATGGCAATATCATTGTCTTGCAATTGAGCTTTCAAATCTTGTATTTCAAAATATTGTTCACGCTCTTACAGAAATATATTTGACACTTTTTCTTTGTAAACTGTGTCATTTTTCATTTGTTCTTGACATTTTTGTAAAGCAAGTTCAAGAGAAATCGAGTGTTTTTCTAATTTAGCAAAACTTTATAAAAGCTCATTATAAACTTCTTTACTAACAGTTTCAGTTTGTTTCGAAAGCTTTAGTGCAAAACATTCACATTCTTTCACTTTATGAACATATAAGCATTGCAATTCAGTGTGAGCATCTAAATCAGATAACGAATGCAAATAAGAACACATAATATCATTAGACACACATTGATATGTGTGAAAACACATATCCATTTTATATCAAAATAGACCCTAAAAAGATTAAAAAAAACATATTAAAATTGGCAAAGATATGTTTGTTTTTGTGTTTTGTGTGTGCAAGTACAGATAAGACAAAAATCACGAGAAAACAGTCAAATACGGACAAACACGGACACGGGAAACGGAAGAGCACAAAAGAAGCTGGGAAATCAAATAAGGACAAAAAGTCAGGCCTTAGTCAATAAAAGTCAACACTAGAAGACAAAAATCCCAAGTTGCAATACTAGTCCCTCGAGTTTCCAAAGTTACACAAATGGTCTCTAACCTTAATTGCGCCATAAACCCTTTTATCTTACCCGAAACCCTTTACCTAAGTCATAAGCCAAAAGCCCATAACCTTTTTCACTAAGTCCAGGGACTAGTTTTGCCTAAATTCAAAACTGCACTTGGCTTATATTTCATAGAATTCACAAAAGAGAAGGACCAAAGTTGCTAATTGCCTAAACTTACCCTTTTTAACCTTTTTAGTTAAAATTAAGGGCGGGAAAGTTTGGTGTTACTGTTCACCGTCTCCTTCATCACTTAACCATGGGTAAATCAAAGGGCAAATTACAATTGAAGGTTCAAAAGAGTACTTTAATGGTTTAAGTACAAGATGACAGGGTCATTACATCATCATAAACCCTCATTGGTCAAGCCAAGCAAAGGGAATGCCACGTGGACCTAAGAGAAAGCACAAGTGAAATGGGATTTTACTCTACTATCACTCACAGAAGTAAAACAAGGTCACATCACACGTGAATGCCACGTTGGCAATCCGTGTGATGACTAAAGAGATCTAACGGATGAGATTGCTTCCCAATGATTAGCAAAAGATCAAAGGCCAAGAAATCAAGGAGCGTGTAACTGATTTTGGTGCTAGAACCTTCTTAAATTTAGCTTATGTAATTTTCATTTAAAACTTGTGTAATTTCCTTTTCAATATTGTAATCAAGCTTTTATATTAATGAAATTGTGTTTTT
>BQNB010041386.1:12884-46798 GCA_026074375.1 Tanacetum coccineum
GGGAAACGGGACTCGTTTGAACATCATTTCATGCACCAAAACTCATAAATATTTGTTGAAAGGACATCATGTCTTTTTGGCACATGTTACTACAAAGGAGATTGAATACAAGTCATGGGAGAAGCTACTTGAAGACGTATCAATCGTTCGAGATTTTCCTGAAGATTTGCCGGGTCTTCCACCGACTCGACAAGTGGAATTCTAGATCGATTTGGTACCTGGTGCTGCACATGTAGCACGAGCACCTTATCGATTGGATCCTTCCAAAATGAAAGAATTGTCAGAGCAACTGCAAGAGTTATCTGACAAGGGCTTTATAAGACCCAGTTCCTCACCTTGGGGAGCTCTAGTCTTATTTGTCAAAAAGAAGGACGAATCATTCCGGATGTGTATCGACTACCGGGAATTAAATAAACCGACGGTGAAGAATCGTTATCCTCTCCCAAGGATTGATGATTTGTTTGATCAACTACAAGGATCTAGTGTATATTCGAAGATAGACTTGCGGTCGGGTTATCATCAACTCAGAGTACGAGAAGAGGATATTCCAAAGATGGCATTTAGGACTCGGTATGGTCATTACAAGTTCCAAGTGGTGCCATTTGGTTTGACAAATGCACCTGCGGTATTCATGGACCTCATGAACCGAGTGTGCAAACCATACTTGGATAAGTTTGTAATTGTCTTTATCGATGATATACTTATTTATTCAAAGGACAAGAAGGAACATGAAAAACATCTTAAGGCAATTCTAGAATTGCTTAAGAAGGAGGAGTTATATGCTAAGTTTTCAAAATGTGAATTTTGGATACCTAAGGTATAATTTCTAGGTCACGTGATTGGGCGTCTCCTAAAACACCAACGGAGATTCGTCAATTATTAGGTCTCGCTGGATACTACCGAAGATTCATTGAAGGGTTTTCAAAAATCGCTAAGCCGATGACCAAACTTACTCAGAAGAAAGTCTCCTTTGAATGGGGTGACATGCAGGAAGCAACTTTTCAGACATTAAAGAATAAGTTATGTAGCGCACCCATCTTAGCTCTCCCTCAAGGAGCTGAGAACTTCATTGTTTAAGTGATCGCGTCACATAAAGGATTGTGTGCGTGTTGATTGCAAAAATGAGAAGGTGATTGCTTACGCATCACGACAATTGAAGATTCATGAGAAGAATTATACTACTCATGATTTGGAACTTGGTGCGGTGGTGTTTGCTCTGAAGATTTGGAGGCACTTCCTTAGGAACCAAGCTGTAACGTTGTTTCACAATCATAAAGAGCCTACAATAACACATACTAGACCAAAAGATTTTGAAATATGGAGTCAACGTCGTTGGTAGGAGTTGCTTAGGTGGGACTAACTACGATTGTGAGATTCGTTATCACCCGGGGAAGGCAAATGTTGTTGCTGATGCTTTGAGCAGGAAAGAGCGAATTAAACCATTAAGAGTCCGAGCTTTAGTTATGACTATTAGTTTGGATCTTCCCAAACAAATCTTAAATGCTCAGACTGAAGCACAGAAACCAGAAAATCTCAAGAACGAAGATGTAGGAGGTATGATCAGGAAAGATATACCGAAGGAGAAATTGGAGCCTTGCGTCGATGGAACCCTATGCTTAAACGGCAGGAGTTGGTTGCCATGTTATGGTGACTTGAGGACTGTGATCATGCACGAGTCCCACAAATCAAAATACTCCATCCATCCGGGTTCCGACAAGATGTACCAAGACATGAAGAAGCTATATTGGTGGCCCAATATGAAAGCCGACATCGCCACCTATGTTAGCAAATGTTTGACATGTGCCAGGGTCAAGGCCGAACATCAAAGGCCATCGGGTTTGTTGGTACAACCCGAGATACCCCAATGGAAGTGGGATAACATCACAATGGATTTTATCACAAAGCTTCCTAAGTCATCGCAAGGCTATGACACCATTTGGGTGATTGTTGACCGACTTACGAAGTCTGCAATCTTCGTACCAATGAGGGAAACTGACCCCATGGAGAAGTTGGCAAGGATGTACCTAAAGGAGGTAGTCACAAGGCATGGAATACCTGTCTCGATCATTTGTGATCGTGACCCTAGATTCGCTTCAAATTTCTGGAGGTCACTTCAGAAGGCTTTGGGTACTAATTTGGATATGAGTACTGCGTACCATCCACAAACTGATGGACAAAGCGAGAGAACTATCCAAACTCTCGAGGATATGCTACGTGCTTGTGTGATCGACTTTGGGAATGGTTGGGTTAAACACTTGCCACTAGTTGAGTTTTCTTACAACAATAGTTATCACGCTAGCATCAAGGCTGCACCGTTCGAAGCACTTTACGGTCGAAAGTGTCGTTCACCTGTTTGTTGGGCCGAGGTTGGACAAGTTCAACTCACCGGTCCAGAAATAGTCCAAGAGACAACTGAGAAGGTCATTCAGATCAAGCAAAGAATGCAAGCCGCTCGTGACCGACAAAAGAGTTATGCCGATTTAAAGCGTAAGCCGATGGAGTTTCAAGTCGGGGATAGAGTTATGCTCAAAGTTTCACCTTGGAAAGGGGTCGTACGTTTTGGCAAACGGGGAAAGTTGAACCCTAGATATGTTGGACCTTTTAAGGTGCTGGAAAAGGTTGGATCCGTTGCTTACAAGCTGGAGCTTCCTCAAGAGTTGAGCAGGGTTCACAATACATTCCATGTATCCAACTTGAAGAAATGTTATTCCGACGAACCATTAGCCGTTCCGTTGGAAGGACTACACATTGATGATAAACTCTAATTTGTGGAAGAGCCCGTTGAAATTATGGAACGGGAGATCAAACGATTAAAGCGAAGCCGTATACCACTCTTTAAGGTTCGCTGGAACTCGAGGAGAGGCCCTGAGTTCACATGGGAACGTGAAGATTCATTCAAAAAGAAATACCCCTATCTCTTCACAAATCGGGCGTCTTCATCCACTATAATGTATTAAGCTTTGAGGACAAATCTCTTCTAACGGGTGGAGACTATAACATTTCACATTTTTAGGTCATTTATGACTTCATTTATTCTATTATTTATTTTTAGGCTTTTACGCGTTCGCTTTTAATTTCTACCGTTAAGCTAAATCGCGTAAACTAAAAATGATCATTTAACGTAAACGGACATCAAACAATTAAATGTTTACGTCAAGTAAGTGTTATAAATTTATTAGGATGATAATTTATAACATTACGCATTTTATTTTAGTTGGTTACGTAAAACGTTTACGTAACACAATAAAACTACTGTTTTGCATGCATGGCAAACCATAAACCCACCTACACTTCAACAAATACCCACTAACACCCATATTGCCTAAAAACCTTATAAACTATTGACAACTTTAGCCCCTAACCAAATTTGATCATACAAACACATATATACACTTCCAAATTAAATAAAAACCCTCCACTAACACTAATAAACAATGTTACTTGTTAACCAATGGATCAAACAACCATCTTTGCCCAATTTGTGTCCCCCTTGGTCCCTAGATCACGACAAAGACCACAAGACAAAGAAGATACAAGTTTTAAGCATGCAAGATTAGTCATTCTACCTCTTACAAGACATGAAATTGTCCCTAGCCTAGTCTTGTACTATATATATTCTAAACAACTCCTTGTCTCCCTTTTTGATCCCAATGGTCACGGTTAGGAAAAAGCAACAAGAAAAGGAAACCTTGCAAGCCTTAGTCTCATTAATAAGCAACATGTCTCCTAAGCATAAGGTCCTAAACTAATATAAAACTAGCCTAGGTGTCCTTAATTGTTTAATACACAACTTAGTTTCCCTCTTTGAACCCTTAAACTTGTCGAAACCATGCACCACCTAAAACCATTTGTTGGTTTGATAAGAGAAGTATTCTAGGACTTAACTTACTATATATATGTCTCCTTAACCAACACATTCCATTTCTTACCATTTACAATCAAAATTCACTCACAAACTCTCTCAAGATCACTCATCTCTCACTCTCACTCACGGAATACAAACACACAATCTAATACTTTGTAACTTTGGTTTCTAAACTAGTACAAGTATCCCAATATCATAAGTAAGCATACATAAGATACATTGGAAGCTCGGTTGGTTTGTGTAAGGGTATACAAGTGACACGAAGCTAGGGTTTTCTTCGGGATATTAGGGTTTTCTTCTAAGGGTTTTGAACTAAGGGTTTGTGCCATAAGGGTTTAATATTGTTCCTCACTTATCAAGCATTCATTTAAAGGTTACCTAAACCCTAATCTTTTCAATATTTTCATTTCATGTGTTATATAATTATTGTGTAGTTAGATCATCACCTAGTAAACTTTACAAGTTATAAAATGAGTTTTTATGTTGGATCATAGTTCGAACAATATATGTATATGTTGTTATGATGATTAAGACTCATGTTATAATGGAGAAACACATCTTACAAAAGTATTAGGTAATTTACAAAATGAGTAAATGAATTAATGATGAAAGATTTATTTATTAAGATTATGAATAAATAAATATGTTGGATTTATTCCTTGTACAATATGGACATATTATGATATAGAGGACTTATTATATACACAAGATATGTATTGTATAAATTAGAGGACTTGTGATAATTTATATAAGTTATTAATACCTAAAACAAGTTTATTTAAAAGTTATAAACACCTTTCGAATTTACTGTAGCAAACAGTACCTGGGAGAAATTATTTTATATTTTTCCTTAAAAATACACATCATAAGGATTACAAGCATGTAAGAAACTCGCGAAACGGATAAATAACGAAGGAGTTATAATTTGTACAAGATTTACAATTATAAAAGTGTTTTTATAAAAGAAAGTTATACAAATAATACAAATCGAAGTTGAGTTAAATATTTGATATTTTTTTGTAAAAGAAGACTTCATAATGATTATGAAAAGGTAAGAAACTTGAAAAACCAATGGGTAATGAATTAGTTATGACTTTTTCATGTTTAATGAATAAAATAACCAAAAGTAACTTTATAAAAGTAATTTTATAAAAATTTGTTACTGTTCATCATAGTAGGCTGATGAGAAATATTTTTGTTGAATATAAATTTTAATTACGCAGACGTGGGCGAAGGAATCACTAAAAACCGAATTAAAACGAACGAGATATGATTTTTATACGATTTCAACAATTAATATTTATAAAAAGTATTTTTATAAATTTATACTTACTGTTACTGTTCATAACAGTAAAAATAAATATATTAAATGTAATAATTGATTAGATTTTTCAAATACGAAACCATACATATAAAGAACGTATTAAACGGAGGTAAAACGAATAAATTACGACATTTTCAATATTACAACAATTAATTATATAAAAGTAGTTTATATAATTTATTAAATTGATTAAAAGTTACTGTTCATCTGTAACTTAATATTTACAAATATGATATTTTAATATATCATTCAAATACGAAAACACGAATGTAAATAATATGCAAAACGGATTTGAAACGAGAAAGATATGACGTTTCTACTAAAAGTAATATTTATAAATGTTTTTAACTTTATAAATATTATATTCTCAAATAATTAAATTATTTATACAATAAAATTTTATAAATAATACATCAAGTGTTTTTGACGAATAACAAATTGTTGGACGAATATATTATCTTTACGGTTTCAACTACATGAACATTTATTTTACTAATGCAAATCAAATTGTTTAATTTTATAAATTAAACGAACACTTTTAGGTGGTGATGTAACTATACATAATTATGTATGGCGTTAGTTATTCAAAGTACATAGTATTTATACGACCCATGTTTAATTAGGTTGCATTCGGATTTCGCTTTTCGATTCACTCACTTGATTTATTTCATTCACTACATTTGCTGAGGTGGGTTCATAGCCCCATGCTTTACTTGTTTTACATATATTTTTGGGGTGAGAAACATGCATTGTTTTACGATTGGACGCAAGTGTACATTTTTACATTATTACGTGTTTGCCTAAGTAGTGATAACCCTCTGAGCCCATTATCATGAACTGTCAATTACTTTGTGTAAGCGTGAATGTTATAAATAAATCTATTTAGGATTGACATCCCCGTTCGGGTGAGTAGCGCTCACTGTGTCGGTTTACCAGACAACGGACGTATACCATGTTGGATTTAGGATGTTGCGGGTTAGAACATCATCACGGGCAATGTTGGCAATTTATATTGTAATTCATACATGTCGAGCTTCAGTGTCATGAGCTTAGGGAAACGTAATTACATTTGGTGATGTTTGCATCTGTTGCATTATCAAGGGGAAAATCTTGTGGTCCTACATTACATTTTACATAAACCTATGAATTCACCAACTTTATGTTGACGTTTTAAAGCATGTTTTCTCAGGTCAATAAGATACGAGGTGCTAAGGATACATTGGGGATACTCTTTTGGGGAGTCATGCATAAAAGATTTGGAGTCATTACATCTTGGGATATTTGTTATGATCTAAAATCTTGTCATTTCAATGTTGAACAATTTAAGCCGTTGTGCTTTGTATTAAACAATTTCAATAAATCCAATGTATCGTATTTCAAACGACTCTTTTAGAGGTCGTTCTCATATCTTGTGCTATTGATCTATGAAGTAACGCTTTCGGACACATTATTCCGCTGCGATCCAATTTGGGGGTGTTACATGTTTAGCTTGGTTCTTTTTGGCATGACCTCTTTTAGATTTTCGGGTATACGTCTTTCAGATATGTGCTATTGTACAATAATACAATCAATAATTATTCGTCGTTCTAGGGCTTATGGGTTTTAATCAGTCGTAAATTAGAAATGAAATTAAAAAATACGTGACTATGAATTAAAATGTTGTAGCACTTCGTAAATTTCAGGTCATTATATAAATCTATACTTTCATTATTTATTTTACTTTTGAGTGAAATTTACTTTTTACGATTAACCGGATAGGTTATCTCGCATTCGTAGTAAAACGTTTATTAAACGTGAATTGACTTTAGAATAAATATATGTCTACGTGCCCTACATTATTTATTATATTACATAAGTGACCCATATGTTATAAATTTATTTTTAACGTATACGCTTCGTGGTTGCGTCTAAACTCTTGCAATACTTTACGTTTTTACCCGTTAGCCCTAAAACTACCCACTTATTCAAAATTATATACAAAATAAACCATAACCCTCCTCCTCATCCCCACTTACACGAATTACCATACCCATGGACAAGTGTCCATGAGTTGGTTATCATACTAGTGCATGTATGTGTTGGTTTTGAGGCGAGAACGCTTGGCCTTTTGTTATGCATGCCTTGTTAATCACCACACCAACACGTTAATCACCACACCAACACACACTCTATCTTCATAGTTTGTATCACCAACACATTTCTCTCCTCCCCTACCTTAATCTAGCCATCCCCTCCCTCCTTCACAACACCATTTTCACACATAATTTACTAGTTATCTTTAATCATCAAGTGAAGTATTGAAGCCTTAACACTTGTTCTTGATCCATTTGCTTTAAAACATTACCAACTTTATCATAATTATCATTTTCTTGAGGTTAAGGGCTGAAGTTAAGGGGTTTATAAAAATTCTTGCAAGGGTTGTAAAAATTATAATGGGTGGTTAAAAATCTTGGTTTAGAAGCTAGGATTTTAATATTGGTTCTTGGTATTAATCTTCAAGGTTATCAAGAAAGATTTATAGTTAGGGGTTTCATGGAAGTGTTAAGGGGTTAATAAGTATGATCAACATGGTGTAATAAGGATTTATTGCAAGATTTGGTTAGGTGAAATTTAAGCTAGTTCAAGTTTATTTTAGCTTATCTTCAATTATTTCTTGTAAGATATTTGTTTCATTTGTTCATCTTAATTTCATTGTAAATATTCATAAATTTTATTTATGTACTAATTTTATATGTATTTTATACATTCTTTATTGACTATTTGTAAAAATATTGGCATTGTACTTGAAATTTTGGGACTAGAACTTGATAAAAAGAAGATTTGTATCATTGGATTTGGGACAAAATTTATTCAATAGGTTCTAGATGACTTCTAGAAAATTTCATAGACTTTGATGACCAGAAAAAATATAATGACCTAGGTCTGTGTTTTAGCTCCGTTTCCCCGGGTGGCGCTCGTCGAGAAGATACCCGAGGAATTTACTAGAAAATAAACGTTAAAGGGTGTCCGAAACTACACACCAGATTTCAAACTCCAAAAATTTGTATAGAAGTCGCCTTTAATGTAAAAAAACTTTTAGATGACAGACTAACTTAAAATTTCCAAGTCGAAACAGCCCTAACGGAGTTACGGTTTAGGAGATATGACCATTTTACCGTGACTGTAGTAAACTATGAAAATCATAGCTTTGGTACTTGATAGTATATTGACCATTTGACCATATTTTTATAAAAACAGACGTGGTCGGACCCACATATCGGAAAAATAGACTCGTTTACCTTTCCGTAGACGTAAGAACCAAACAGAGACTAATTACGGATTAAGATATATAGGCCCGTGAAGTTGAATAAAACATGAAAATATTTTAAGCCCACATGTATTGGGCTTACAAATAATTAATTTGGACATATTTAGGCCCAACTGATTTATAAAATTTAAAAACTAAAAGTAAAATGCTGAATAATTTATAAAAACTTATTTATATTTGTTGTGTAATATTTCTATATTCTAAGTCGCGACGTTACTTTTAGGTTGCAATTAGGATTTTTCTCAATTCCCGATGATTATTTCGTTATCTTTTGTAATATCGCGCTAAAAGTTGAGTTCATAGCCCTATTTTTACTTGTTTAACTGTTTTATAAACTCTTTGGGAGAGATACATGCTACTTTACTTTTTACTTACGGACGCAAGTGTTTTAAACTGTATGCTTATCCTGATATTATTATTGCCTAGGTACCACTTCTGCCTTTAAGTCCCCTATATCGTGAACCGATTAATTTACTTTTGTGAAGTAAACGCGAATGCTGTGAATAGATCTATTGGACTGACAATCCCCATCCAGATATGTAACACCTGATTACCATATCAAACGGACGCATTTAACATTTGAAATACTCGGGTGTTTGGCAGAACACCCAATTTTGGGGCACAAACCTAAGCGGGGTTTGCCATAATTTGTTAAGGTTTCGGTGTCATGAGCTTAGTGCAATAATACCTATTTTCAACTTTTGAATGTGTTTCATTAGTCGACTATTACTTGAAATCTTGTGATCCACTAAACTGCTCGCTGAAGCACTATTATGATTTCTGAAACATTACTTGGTTTACTTAAACACTGCTTTATTTAAAAAACCTATGAATTTCACTCAACATTATTTGTTGACATTTTTAGCATGTTTATCTCAGGTCCTTAAGGTGTTGTCTTGGAAGGAAGTCGCGCGACATATTTTGAAGACTCTGCATACTATTACCATTCGATAAAACTTTCTTTTAAAAACATTTTGTAATATTTAAACTTTTTGGGACCTTGTACTTATGAACTCTGATGTTTTAATATATATCGAATGTGTAATTTTTCAAAACATCATTTAGAGGTCGTTTTGTATAACTTGTATTATGTGCTATGAAGTAGTGGTATGTGTTTAATTACACATACCTTTTACCTTTAAAAACGAGCTAAAATAACCAAAAATGGACTTAAAATGCCAAATATACGCTTGTTTTGCTAATTGTATTGTGCAGGAACGGATAACTAAGAAAAGGACGAAAAACGAAGCCAAATCGACAAAACCGGACTCGGAATGGAAAAGCAGGAAAAGACAAAGTCAAAGTCCAAGCCTAAGCCTGAAAAGTCAACCCAAGTCAACCCCGAGGCCAAAAGTCCAAAAATATAAGTTTAGGGACTAAAAGTGTAAATCCCTAAACTTATATTTATACAAGAAAGGAGAGAAAAGAAGACAAGGGGCCAAACTGCCATTAATGGAAAGATAAACCACAAGGGCCAAAGCTGTCAAGTCCTAAGACTTATAGCCATAAGGACCACGGGTGCAAAGAGTGTTATAACTCTTGGGGACTCGATTTTGCCAAAACCCCAAACCCACACTCTGTCTCTCTCAAACCACTTTTCCCGCCATTGTTTTCCCCCCAAAAACAACTCACGGGTTTACAAACCCGTTTTTACCCTGCAACCCAAACCACCCCATGGGTAAAACTTTCCCCCCTCCTCCACTAAAACCCTAATCCCATTTGGCAATCCCACAATTCCCCAAGCCTCATCCAACGGCTGTGATGATTAATTTTTGAAGAATTAAGGGTCAAGATTGGTTTTTGGTTTGCTCTCACCAAACAAACACAACAAAGAAGCTGGACATCTATAAAAGAAGAAGAAGACAGAGAAAGGAGTAGTTTTTTTTAGAGTTTTTAATTTTCTTTGTAATTTTCTAAATTCGTGTACTGTTCATGCAATTAAGTTTTAAAATCCTTTCAATTTCAGTTTAATGTTTTGTTGCTACACTTGTACTCTTCCTTATTCATTAATAAAGAAAGTTCAATTGTGTTTGTGTTTTAAATTTCAAAATGTAATAAGCCATTTTTTTAGCAATAAGCTTGTAATAAGCTGTTTTTAGCTTATTACATTCTCTTAAGTACAAAAATAGTTCAAAACTTGTTAAAAGCTTTTTAATAATGTTTTTTGTCCATTAGTACTCAAATTTGTTCATTTGAGTTTAAATTGATCAAGTTCAGTAGCATTATGGAGTGATAAGCTCAAGTTAGCTTATTGGGCTTTAAGCTCATTGGTTTAGAGGCTAGGTGCCAATTAGGCATGTGTTTTTAAAGCCACTCACTCAAAAAAGAGTGGTAGTTTCTGAAATACAATTTAACGGTTCCAAAACTTTTCCATAATTCACTGTTAGCATTTTGCTTATTTCATTTAGCTTTTTGTATTATCTTTATGATGCTTAAGAATGCTTAGGATTATAGGTTAGTTAGGTTTTAAAATGTCTTTAAATAACATGTAACTAGAATCAATTTAAGATTTAACTTCCTTAATTCTGTCATTTTTAGCATTAATAAGCTAGGAGAGAAAGTAGCTTATTTTTCCTAATAAGCTGTAGGTTTAGGTGTTAACTTAGCTTTAATAGGTTAGATTAAGTAAGAGTAGATAAAAGGTTTTAGGAGTTTAAGCTTTAAAATAGATTTTAATGTCAATTTAGTTTTGACAGTTCTTGTTAAAGGGGTGTTTGGCATAAGCCTTAAAACGGGTCAAAACAGGTCTTGGTTTGGGTTATGGTCAATTAGGTTAGTTTAAGCTTAAGTTTTAAGCTCATTTTAAGCTGTTTTTACAAGTTGTTAAGTTTGAAAAGTGTTTTTCAAAAGTTTTATAAAACATCTTTTTTAACTGTGATTCTTAAAACACCACAAGTGCTTATTTAGTTAAGCACTTGTGATTTTGAGTTAAAGTTCAAAAAGAGTGTGTTTTGTGTGTGTTAAAGAGGCTGTCAAACATCTTTGGTCTTTTGACTTTGGTGAGTCAAAAATCACCAAGTCTTTTAGTAGCAGTTTTTAAAAATCCAAAAGACTTTTTCATTGTGAAAATTCAGCAAGTTTTTATGAGTTGTAGAATGTCAAACTTTGTGCACAAGTTGTTTAGCTAGGGTACTTAAGCTGTTTTCATTTTTCTTTTCGATTTGAGCTTATTTGACAGCTTTAAATAAGCTGTCAAATAAGCCCTTGAGTTTAGCCTTAAAGCTCCCCTGGTGCAAAGGGGAGACTTTAAGCTTCTTTTTCTTGAGCTTTAAGAGTATTTAAGCCCAATTTCTTGGCTTATCTTGAGAGCTTATAACCCCTTAGATAAGCTTGTTGAATTTCAGCCTTTATTGAGCTTATTTGTTGGCTTAAATTTAGGCTCAAAGTAGCACTTTGACAGTTTCTGTTTTAGCCTAGTTAGTGTAGGATTGCTTATTTCCCTTGCTCATTCAGCTTATTTCATAAGCTCATTTTGTTTACTAGTAGCTTTTTAGGAGAAGTATATTTAGTTTTTGTGATCATTCCCTTTTGCTAGCTTATTTAAGTGCCAAATTTAAGTCCTTTATTGCTTTAAGGCTTTGTTTTAGTTTTGTCTCATATAGCTCTCAACAGCTTATTAGTCTTAGCTTTTTAGCTTTTTAGAGCTTATTTAGGATAGTGTAGACCCCTCTTAGCTTATTTTGTCTTTGTCCTAGCTTAAAACGACCACAAGGCCAAATGACTTAGCTTATTCTAGCTTTTAAACAACTTTAAGCTATTCTGTCACTTTTAAGCTGATTTTTCAGCTTATTTAGGGCTTATCACAAAAAGTCGTAGTTGACAAAGTTGTTAAGCCCCACGAGCTTAACAACTTTGCTTTTCAAAGTTTTCAAAAAAAAAAGGGGAAAGACAAGAGGTCCGGGTGAGCAAGACTCGAACCCGGGACCTCTCGATACGATCCCCTTTATAACACACTCTTACCACTGCGCCCTTGGGTCTTTTTCGTTAAAGACTCAAGGGCTTTATCCTTTATACACTTTTTGAGCTTATAAGCTTATAAGCTGTATAAGCTTATTTTCGGGCTTATTTGTTAAGCAATTTTTTGTTTCTTATTTTTCGTAGAATAATCATAGTGTAAAGTATTTTTAGTAAATTTTTCAGAATTTTTCGAAGTCATTTAATATTTTTTATAATTTAATTTCGTTAAAAGTTTAATTAATTCATAAAAAATACAAAAATTATCAAAAAAAAATATTTTGCTTTTTTAGAAAATTTTCTTTTGTCATATAGTTTGTAGGAAAAATACAAAAATTTTCGTAGGGTCATTTTTACAACTTTTCCTTTTTTAAAGAACGGTCCGGGTGCGTTTTTTTGTCTTGACTCGTTTTTGGGTCAAACGAACTCCGTTTTCGGTCTAGTCTTTTTCATTCTTCGTTATTTGTCCCGTAGAGTAGTTTAGAAGTAAAAATTTCTTCGTAGGGTTAATTTTAAAGATTTTAGGTTTTCCCCCTTTGTTCGGGATTCGTACTCTCGTTTTCTAGTTTAATTTCATAATTTCTAGGTTTTTCTTAAACGTTTTTATTTGTTATTGTTTAATTTGACTTTTCCACACTTTCAATTCAATTCTCTCCTTCAAACTCAAATCTTCGACTGTATCGATTTTCCAGTCCAGCCTCGTTGGGGATAAACGACCCGGGAACACTCTATACTACTTCTCGGTTTCATTGATAGTTGTTTTTAGATTATATATATTTTATATTTTATTATATATTATATATATAGTGTAAAAATCTACAATCAATTTTTGGCGCCGTTGCCGGGGAGGCTGTGATACCGATTTTCGTTACGTTTGACAAATTGTGTTTGAATTTGTGAATATTTTCTTCTACTTTTTAAAAAAAAACATATAAAATACAAAAATATTTTTCATTTTCTTTTATTAGTATAATTATCAGATAAAAAACCAAAGAAAAAACCAAAAATATAAAAACATTGTCCATAAAAAAGAAATAAAATTCACAAATTGGTAAAAATACCAAAATATAATATTCTCAACTGAGGTATTATCATAATAAATTCCGGTGAATGTTGGTTCCCAACTCGAACAAAAGATTTAAAAACTTGCCATTTGTGTCTCTTACGACGTACGGCTCACCTTGAAAACTTAAACAAACTATAAAGTGGGTATAAGGAGGGTTGTTCCTAGGAACTACGACCCGAAAGGAGAAATAAGCTTCGCGCTATTCCTACTCCTCCGCTCACCTGTGCGTTTATCTTTTTGAGAGCTACCGTGAAGTAAGTAGATTATTTGGTTTAAGTTGTCTTATCTCGTTTTGTCCGTTTGTAAAATATGTTGTTTAAAAAATTCGAAAAACCAAAAATAATCTTCTTTTTCTTCGTATCATTTAATTCTTTTCTTATCCATCTTTATGTTTAATTCTTATGACGTCATTCGATTATCGTTTGAATCCGATTTACGCGATTAAAGAATGCTCGTCTTGTGGAAGTTTGTACACTTCAAACTGTGGTTGTTCGAAAGGGAGTCTTGGAGACAAGATTCTTGTTCCAATACCCGACTCGTCTCAACGATCCTTTAAAATTGAAAATTTTTGTCTCGATTGTGGAGACCCAATTCATGGTTTTCATATCTAAGGATGTGCTCTAATACAAAAGGACATTCGAGGAAGTCCTTCAGACTTCCAGACATTCCAAGTCATCGATGACAATACCAACGTTGTTAATGCTCCTCAAGAGCCATTCGTTGGCAATCAGGACCCCGGTGAAAAGTCCTCACCAAGTCCTCTACACATTGACCATTGTTGTCACGAGTGCGGTGATTCGTTAGATGGAATCTTTTGTCGACAATGCACTTGTAAGTCTTGTGGGAAAGGTGCTCATTACGGTTATAATTGCCCTCCGAGAGTTCCGATTATCTCTAATCCGGAACCATGCAAAAATCAAACCATTGATGAGCCCCTACAAAACTTGCAAAGTTTGCAACAACAATGTCTTTTCGTACATGCCAACAATGTGGGTGCAAATCGATTACGATGGAGTTGTTTTTATTGTAAGTCTGGAAATGAAAAACACCAATCAATGTTTCAACTCGTACTCTTCCAACGATTCTCAAAGTATTGCCAATCCTTCCTCCACAATCCCAAATACGTGACATCTCTCTGTGTGGTCATGTGGGACGATTCTATTAAGTTACGATTGTCCCCTCAAGTCCCGTTTGCTACAATCAGGACCATGGGTTTCAATCATAACTTTGAATTATTTTCCCACAAACTTCACCGAGTTTCCACAACTATATCTTTGTTGTGAAATTTGGGGGGTCCTCATGACTTACAATTGTAACCAATGATAAAGACTATTATTATGAGCAAAATTCTTGCTATGATTCAAATTCTTTTGGTTTTGACCCAAGATTAACCCTCGCATATATACCGTCATCATCCAATCTTCAATCCTTAAAATGACACTTATCAATTCTCAAAATATGCTTATGAACCAAAGACAAACCTTACGTGATTTGGTTGGTCAAGTCATACAAAAGAAGGAAGAAGAAAAGCGAATCGCGAACAGACAGCGGCTATAGATCGAAATTAGAAAGAGTCCCATTTGCTAGTTGATGACGAAGACAATTCATGCTTTCACACCCATTTTACCAATCAGGAACCCGATAACTCTCTTTGTATGGGCGGTCGTGCATCTTGACACTATTTTCCAGAACGGATCAGACGAAGTAATAATGTCTTGTATTGAGATCTTGTACTATCCCAAGTGAGTCCGAGGGTATTCCGCCTAATTATGTGATGTGCCTCTTTGTGAAAATACCACCCCTCTTAATGCTCTCAATGAACATTCTGAGATTGTTGTCAATTTTGACGATAATAATTCTTCAAGTGATGACGATTCTCCCTACGGTGAGGATATCGAGTATGCCGATGCATCACCTCCCGATGTTGAGATCGTCAGCTCAGAGGTGGTGGAGATTGTTGATCCGGAAGTTGGAAGGATTGATGATGACATTCTTTCAACAATAAAAGATAATGCCCTTCGTGAAAATTGTTGAATGTCAATCTTCTTATTGCTTAAGATCGATTCATTAAGAGTCAATCCTACTCCATCTTTCCGTAGTTTGATCATGTCTTACCTCACATTTCCTAATCTTTTCTTGGAGGAGACTAACACCCTTGATAATTCTATTCCCGAATCTGAAACTTTCCGCTTTAATCTAGAAGAGATTAGTAGTGGCAGTCCCACTACTCGTTTGATTATCTTTTCGGAATTATTAACAGCTTTTCTCGTTGATACGTTCATTTTAAGAGAAGAGTAGTGGCAGTCATTAACCATGTGATTTTTTTTTTGTATCAATTATGATTCGTTTATCTTTGATCTTTGACGGATCAATTTCCCTCCTGCCGATAGGTGTGACTTAATCATGAGGAGTTCACCAAGGAATCACTCACATTCTTGTCTCTCCAAGAACGTGAATGTTTCAAATTTAAGATTGAGCCCGATCCGGGAGATTTGACTTCTATTGACCTCGGGATTCGTAAGAATGCTTCTACGACTAATGTGAATGTACCATTAGAGGGATGACAGTCTTCTCTCTTCGTTATGTTGTATGGATCTTTCTTGCTCTTGTCACGTATCCCGTTGTCCTCCATATCTTCTCTCCACCAGGAATGAAGATACCATTTTTGATCCCGGCATCTCAATTTATCATTCTTTTATGCCGGATGTATCTCATCGGAGTGGAACTTTCATGAAATTCAATGTTTATCCAAACCACTTGAATGAAAGTCCGATGATGATTTTACCTTCCACTTGCTTCCCCATGGACCAATGAATTCGGGGTCGAGTCGAGCTTGTGACTCGGTTAACAAAAACAAGGCGCTTCGTGGGAGGCACCCCATGCTTATCAGTAGTAGTAATAAATAAGTGTTTTTTGTGTGAGGAGGCTTACATTTTCCATTACCCGTGTTTTGTCCATGTTTTGTGTGCTTTGTGTTGTATGTCCAGGATTTCCCGGATTGTGAAGACTCTCATGCTAGCAGTATCCACAAGAGTTTCACATCCTCAGCTTCATTTTGGGAATCCAGTATCCAAATCTAATCGACTAACGTTTTATCTTTTGGCACACTTCATAAACGGCCTTAGATTTACGTAGGACCCTTGAAACATCGAGGACGATGTTTTAGTTCTTGTATGGGGGGGGGGATCTTCGATTTGATGTTTGCCTGCAGTCGTTGTTATCACGCAATCCCGTTTTACCACCAAATTTTTGCAAAAATACCAAAAAAATGAAAAAAATTTAAAAATTTTCAAAAATAAAATAAGTGTTTTGTCACAGTTTTGACTTTCCTAATGGGTAGAATGAGAATAATTTTTGACTCGATCGGGCGTGTTGAGCCCTAGCTAGTTCCTCAACTTACCGCTTGTAGGCTAAGCTTTCACGAATTCGATTGCTTCGAATTTTAAAAAGGTGAAGAACAAGAAGTGATAGAGTTAAATATAAGTTTATGTGCTGAACAAAAACTTATATGAGTAACTTGTGGCTTTTTCTCCCATTAACTTCTAATCCACCTAATCATACGTACTCAATTCAGTTCAACTAAGTCAATCAATGTTTTTAGAAAAAGCTTCAAATTTGTAACTTGATTCTTTAAAGCGAGATTTTTCTGTTCTTAATAATTCGAAAGTTAAAATGCCAAAGAAGCGTAAATGAAGTATGAATGCAAAAATGCATGAATATTGAAATTTTGCCAATGAAGCATACATTTGATTATATGGAACAAGTAAAAGATGTGTCGTGATATCCCACTCCGCTAACCACGAGGTGGGGGTTCAAACTAAGACATCTTTACTTCTAGGGATTTGGTGTGTTGTGATATCTCACCAGGAAGCGAGGTCTAGGTGAGGGTTCAAACTAAGACACTTATCCTTAGCCATATTAGGAAGAAGGTGTTGTTGTGATTTCCCACTACGCTAGCAACGGGGTGGGTTTTCAAACTAAGAACATCGGTCGTTGGTTGTGATATCCTACTAGGGAGCGAGGCCTGGGTAGGTGTTCAAACTAAGCAACGCATTCCTAGCTTTAAGAACTTATGAGTATAATGATGAAGATGTTGCAAAAAGTTCTACAGTTAAAATCTCGTTCTTTAAAATCAAGTTACAAGGTCCTAATAAGTTGTTGCTTTGAGTCATGATTCATCTTGAATTACGACTATGGAAATAAGTTGATCTATGGTTGAGTTGGAATGAGTACACACATTTAAAACCATACATTCATGTTGGGAGTTAAAAGTTCACAAGTCATAAGTATGAGTGCTTAGCATGTAGACTTATATTGACAAATGATCTTGTTTAATTGCTTGGTTTGGATCTAGTGAAAAATCGGGGACGATGAATTTATCCGTCAGAACATCCGTAGATTATTCTATGGTTGTTTCTCATTCTATGATCCCAATGTTGCTATAATAAAGGAAGTCAAACAGGTAGTCGAAAAAAAAAAATCCAAAAATATTAGGGATAGTTAGTGTACAAATAAAAAATGGTGAAAACGGGACTTGTCGAAGCTTTTGATTCTTTAGTTTCCTTTGACGAACACTTTGCTACTTTTCAAAGTTATTAGTCGAGGGGGATTGAGATTCTTAGTTTTCGTTAATGTTTACTCCATAACATTGCGTGAGGACACGGCAATACCTTAGTATGGGGGATTTTTGGTATGTGTTTAATTACACATACCTTTTACCTTTAAAAACGAGCTAAAATAACCAAAAACGGACTTAAAATGCCAAATATATGCTTGTTTTGCTAATTGTATTGTGCAGGAACGGATAACTAAGAAAAGGACGAAAAACAAACCAAAACAACAAAACCGACTCCGAATGGAAAAGACTGAGAAGACCAAAGCCCAAAAATCGAAGCCGAAAAGTCAATCAAGTCAAAAAGTCAACAGAAAAGTCAACTGGTCAAAGTCAAAAGTCAACACCGACAAGGTCAAAGTCAAAAGAAATCAAAGAAGAAAAAAATATAACTATAGGGACAGGCATTGCAAATTCCCTAATTTATAATTACACAAGAAAAGCGAACATGAAGAGAAGGGCCTAAACAGCCTATTTGCCAAAGTTAACTACAAGGACTTTAAACTGCCAAGTTCCCATAAACATACAACAACAAGGACTGAGTTAGCCAATTTTGTCATATAACTCTTGGGGACTGTTTTTTTGGTCAAGTCCCCAAAGTTATTTACCCACAGAGGAACCTGAGTTTCAAAACACAAGTCACTTTGGGAGGACCAACCTTTGCAACTCCATAAACCTGCTCGTTATAAACCCACACCCACTTTTCTCCCTTCCCGCCCTTGTCCTTCCCCGCAAAACCAAACTCATACGACACGGTTTACAAAACTCCGTTTTTTTTTTTATACCCTGAAGACTGTCACCACCACCATGACAAACCTCTCCCACCCACCTCCCCTAAAACCCAAATACCCATTTGGCCATCCTACAATTCCCCAAGAAGCCCCTAATCCAAACGGTTTATAGGAATGATTATTGATGAAATAGAAGGCTAGGATTGTGTTGCTTTCCCCTCCCCCCCCATTCTACACACAACTAACAACAAGGACTCATTTATAAAAGAATAGAAGGAAGACAAAGAAACAAAAAAGGAGTTAGTTTTAGTTTTCCCCTATTTTTGTTTAGTTTATAAATTTCCTTTATTTAAAAGCATTTTCTTTCAAGCTTTTTTAGAAATCAGTATCAACACTTTGTACTCTTCTTCTTAAACTTGTACTCACATTTGAGTAATAACATTCCTTATTCAAGTTTACTGTTTTCTTTTGTTTTGTTCAATATTAAACCGATTTCCAACACATTAAGCTCTGCAATAAGCTCTTTTGAGCTTATTTCCTTTCATAAGCTCAAAATTAGTTAAAAATTTTGATAATTGTTCATTCATTTACCTCATTTTTAATCAGTTACAAATAAGATCATGATACTTAAGTGAATTTGAGTTAATTTTTAAAAGCACCCAAGGATTATAAGCTGTTTAAAAGCTTATTGACTTTTAGCCCGAGGTTTAGAGGCTAAGAGCCAATAGGTTTTGTTTTAAAGCCACTCCCTCTAACAAGAAGTAGCTTTAGGGCTGAGACTACAAACTATCAGGTTTTAACTTTCTATATTTCATTTTAACAAATTCATAGCTTAATTCAAGTAGCTTATTTCCTTTGTTTACTTTGTGCTTAATACTGTCTAGACTTGTTTAGTTAGTTTTAATATGCATTTGTTTTAAACTTTTGTAGCTAAGATTCATCTAGTTTTCATAGTCTTCATTTCTGTCATTATTAAGTCTAATAGCCTAGTAGAGTAACTAGCTTATTTTTATACATAAGCTAAGCATTTTAGTTTTAAAATAGCTTAAGTAGGTCATTTTAAGTAGAAGTAGATAAAATGTTTTAGCTGGTTTAGTTTTTAAAACAGTTTTTAAGTACAATAAAGTTGGGACAGAATTGGTAAAGGGGTGTTTGGGATAACTATGAAAATGGGTCAAAATGGTTGTGTATGGGTTAAGGTATTTTATGGTCATTAGGTTGGTTTAAGCTTAAGTATTAAGCTTGTGTTAAGTTGTCTTCATAAGTTTTAAAGCTTTAAAATTGATTTTCAAACGTTTTTAAAACCATTTTCAAACTTGTGAGTATTTTAAGAAAATCCTAAGTGCTTATTTAATTAAGCACTTGGATTTTGAGTGTTGTGTCAAAAAAGTGTGCATTTTGTGTGTGTTAAAGAGCTGCCAAAACCATCTTTGGTCTTTTGACTTTATAAGTCAAAAATCACCAAGCCTTTTGGTGGCAGTTTTAAAAACCCAAAGACCTTTTTCACCATCAAAAATCAGCAAGTAAAAATGATTTTTAAAAGCTCAAAATTTGTGCACAAGCTGTTTATCTAGAGTACTCAATCTGTTTTCAGTTTTCTTTCCAATTAGAGCTTATTTGACAGCTTTTAGATAATAAGCTGTCAAATACAGCCACTTAGGTTAAGCCTAAAATCTCCCCAGGAGCAAAGGGGGAGATTTTAAAGCCCCTTTTTTTTCTTGTCATTTGTGTTCATAAAGCCCAATTTTTGGCCTTAATTTTAAGAGCTTAAAGACTCTTTGTTAAGCCCTCAAAGTTTCAGACTTTAGTGAGCTTATTTGATGGTTTATTTTTAAGCCTCAAACTTGCCTTTCACTGTTTTGTTCAAGCCTAGGTGTAGGATTGCTTATTTTTCTTTTCTGGCTTATTGAGCTTATTTCATAAGCTCACTTGTGTCCAAATAGCTTATTTAGATAAATTAGTCAAGTTGTTAAGCTTATTCCCTTTTTGCTAGCTTATTTACATGCCAAGCTTAGTCTTTTAGCCTTTTTAAGCTTCACTTAAGTTCTGTCATCATAAGCTGTTCTCAACAGCTTATTAGTCTAAGCTTTAAGCCTTTTTGGCTTATCTAGATTTAGATTAAGCCCTTTTGCTTATTTTTCAAAGTCCTAGCTTATTTGTCCCAAAGTGCCCCAAGACTTAGCATTTCTTTTAGCTTTTAAGCCCTTTAAGCTAAACAGCCACCTTTAAGCTTATTTTTAAGCTTATTCAGGGCTTTTCGTAAAAAGTGGTAGAAGACAAAGTTGTTAAGCCCCACGAGCTTAACAACTTTGCTTCTTTGAGTTTTCAAAAAAAAAAAGGGGAAAGACAAGAGGCCCGGGTGAGCAAGACTCGAACCCGTGACCTCTCGATACAAACCCCCTTTATAACACACTCTTACCACTGCGCCCTTGGGTCTTTTTCGTTAAAGACTCAAGGGCATTGATATTTATGCACGTTTTTGGGTTATAAGCTTATAAGCTGTTGCAGCTTAATTCGGGGCTTATTTCTTAAGCAAATCTTTGTTTCTTATTTTTCCTAGGATTGTTATAGTGTCTAATATTTTTTGTAAAAATTTCAGAATTTTTCGTAACCATTTAGTATTTTTTATAATTTAATTTAGTTAAAACTTTTAAAAATTCATAAAAAATATAAAAATTATCAAAAAAAATATTTTGCTTTTTTAGAAAATTTTATTTTGTTATATAGTTTGTAGGAAAAATATAAAACTTTTCGTAGGGTCATTTTTACAACTTTTCACTTTTTAAAGAACGGTCCGGGTGCGGGAATTTGTCTTGACTCGTTTTTGGGTCAAACGAACTCCGTTTTCGGTCTAGTCTTTTTCATTCTTCGTTATTTGTCCCGTAGAGTAGTTTAGAAGTAAAAATTTCTTCGTAGGGTTATTTTTAAAGATTTTAGGTTTTTCCCCCTTTGTTCTGAGATTCGTGCTTCCGTTATTCTCAGCTTAATTTCGTACTTTTTAGTTTTTCTTAAATGTTTTTTCGTTGTTATTTTTAATGGGACTTTTCCACCCTCTCAATATTCATTCCTTCCTCCAAACTCAAATCTCGACTGTAATCGATTTCCATTCCAGCCGTCGTTGGGATAAACACCCGGAACACTTCTATACTACTTCTTACTTCTCGGTTTCATTGACTGTTGTTTTTAGACTTATATATATTTTATATTTTATTATATATTATATACATAGTGTAAAACCCGCAATCATTAACCGACAATGGACTTATTTAGAATGATAAATCATTCAAGGATTAAATATGCAAATATAGGACAAACAATTGTTATATGAATGATAACAAATACCTCGTATCTTTATTCATCAGAAAATAAAATTGTCTTACAATCCCAATTATCCAAATGACTAATAAACACAGATTTACATGAGACTACTAGCTGGAAGCATTCCAATATTCCTAGTAAGTTCTGAATGCTTTGGAAAAGCTAACACTTTTGTAAACGGATCAGCTAAGTTGTCATCTGTGTGAATTGTTTCTAACTTTATGTCACCAAATTCAATAACTTCGCGGAGGTAGTGAACTTTGGCACGGAAATGTCTAGCACCTTTAGTGATTCCAGCCTCATTAGCTGTAGCGATTGCTCCAATATTATCACAATACATATTAATGGGTTTTTCAATTGTGGGAACAACACCGAGCCCAGAAATGAATTTCCTAACCCATACGGCTTCCTTAGAAGCATCAAAGACAACAATATACTTAGCTTCTGTAGATGAAGTAGCAAAAATGCTTTGCTTGGCACTCTTCCAATCAGCAGCACCTCCATTCAAAATGAACACATATCCAGTCTAAGACTTGAGGTCATCAGCATCGGTCAGATATCCAGCTTCAGTGTAGCAAGAAACCCTGAGCTCTTATTTTAGATCACCTCCATAAATTAGAAACATGTCCTTAGTATTCCTGAGATACTTCAGAATGTTCTTAACAGTAGTCCAGTGAAGATCACCTGGATTCTGTTGGAATCGGCTTGTTATGTTCTAGCAGCGAACGCCAACATCAGGGCGAGTACATATCATCAGCATACATAAATAAACCACAGCCGAGGCAATGAAACACTTGCATGCGCTTTAACCACAGTGTAGAGGCAGTCCTTGGGATTTACCTCCAATCTAAGCTTTTCTTGCATGGGGATACATCCACATTTGGAAATCCTCCATGTAAAGTCGCTTTTTAAGATTTTTTTTGATAATAAGCACTTTGACATAAAGCCAATCAACCGATCGTGCTCTATCCAGTAGATCTTGAATCCAAGAATAAACGCAAGCTTCACCAAACCCTTTCATAGCAAAACACTTTCCAAGGTAGGATTTTACATCTTGTAACATTGGAATGTGTTTCCCATGATTAATATGTCATCGACATACAAGATTAGGAAAGTTACATTACTCCCACTAGCTTTTAGATATAACACATGGCACATCGGTCATTTTGACTAAAACCAAATTTCCTCTTAATTTCATCATCAATAACGCTTATTCCATTTCCTTGATGCTTGCATAAGCCCATTAAATGGAACGTTTCAGCTTGCATACTCGGTTTGGAAATTTTTGGCTGACAAAACCTTCAGGTTGCTCCATGGTAAACCTCTCATTGAGATATTATGAGAAGGCATTTAGATACATCTATTTTCCAAGTCTTCATAGTCATAGCACGCAGCTATGGCTAAAGAATCCTAATAGCTCTAATGTCACAACAGTAGAAGTTTTCCCACCTCATAATCAATCCATGGGAGATTGAGTATAGCACTTCGCCACATAAGATGAGCTTTATATGTGTGTTACAAGCTCCATCCAGTCGGCCTTTTTCTTAAAGAGCCATTTCAACCCAACTGTTTTAGCCATCAGGAGGAAGTTCAACTAAGACCCAAACTTGTTGTCATATCTTGATATGCATTTCCCACATTCATAATGCATTAACCATATTATTTAGACTCAAGGTCTAACAATGCAACTTTATAGTTAGCGGGTTTAAACCGAGATCCCTAACCTGTTCCTACACATCGAGTAATGAAACCACATACGATCTGTGGAACGTCGTGTCCTTGTGACCGACGAATGAGAATGATATCACTTTGAGGTTTCATCCATTTCCTAGAACATCCCTCTTTATAGTTAAGCTAGTGTCTATAGAAGGACGCGTATCTTCTTCTTGAATAATTTCAAGATCTTCTAGACTCCCACTTGCTTCTTAATTTATAAGACTATTCTCAAGGAATTCAGCATTGGGACTAGTGAAAAATCGGGGACGATGAATTTATCCGTCAGGACATCCGTAGATTATTCTATGGGCGCTTCTCATTCTATGATCCCAGTGTTGATAAAATAAAGGAAGTCAAACAGGTAGTTAAGAAAAGAAAAAGGAAAATCCAAAAATATTAGGGATAGTTAGTGTACATATAAAAAATGGTGAAAACGGGACTTGTCGAAGCTATTGATTCTTTAGTTCCCCTTGACGAACACTTAGCTACTTTTCGAGGTTATTAGTCGAGGGGGATCGAGATTCTTAGTTTTCGTAAATGTTTACTTCATAACATTGCGTGAGGACACGGCAATACCTTAGTATGGGGGATTTTGGTATGTGCTTAATTACACATACCTTTTTCCATTAAAAACGGACTTAAATGACCAAAAACAGACAAAAACTGCCAAATATATGTTTGTTTTGCAATTGTATTGTGCAGGAAACGGATATCACACAAAAGGACGAAAAACAAAGCCAAAACAACAAAACTGGCCACGGAATGGAAAAGTGTGTGAAGACAAAGCCAAATCAAAGCCAAAAGTCAATCATGGCAAAAAGTCATCAGAAAAGTCAAACAGTCAAAGTCAAAGTCAACCCTGACAAAATCAGAGTCAACTCCGAGAAACCAAAGCAGAAAAGACAACTTGAGGGACTGAATTTGCCATTTCCCAAAGTTATTTAACAAGAAGATAAAAGACAAGGACTGAATTTGCAATTTAGTTAAAATACAAGTAGAGGGGGCATTCCTGCCAACCCCTCATACTTGTATTACAAAGGGACTAAGTTTGCAATTAGAGTTATAAGGTTGAGGGGGCATTTCTGCCAAACCCTCAACCTTGTATTACCACAAGGACGAATTTTGCAAATAAAAGAATAGGGTTGAGGGACCATTGTTGCCAACTAACAAAAGTTCTACCCTGCTACCCTTATAACTCCCTTTCCAGCCCATTTTAAACCCACCACCACTCACGAGCTTTCCCTCCCCCACCTTTTAACCTGCAACCTTTAATAACCACTGGGTTTACACTCCTCCCCTCCTCCACTACTACCACCTTGCCCCAATAAAAATTGCCAAGATGGCAATCTCACACAAACCGAGTAGAATGAAGGGTGGAGATGGTGATCCTAAGGTGCACAGACCCAAATCTATGGCTGGGACTCTATTTTCAGGCTTATGTCTCTCCAAACAAGCACAGATGTCTCTTTTTACCTCAGCAAACTAGCACAAGTGAGAGAATTGAAGATTTTTATTTTCGGGTATAAATACCCCATCAATGTAGCCAACAAAGGAGCCCTAAATTTTTTCTAATTAATCCTTTTATGTATTTCAGTCTTCTAATTTTCAGCATTGTATTCCAATTTTTAAAGTTAATGAAAGTTCAAGTTTTACTTTAATACTCTCAATTTCCCTTAATTGTTGTTCAAATCATAGAAAAGTAGTTTGAAGGTTCCTATAACCTTCATAAAAGCTGAAATTTTTGAGTTACAAAAGCTAATTAATAGCTTAAGTGCTATTCGAAAATTTGGTCAAAGTTTGATCTCTAAAAGTCAACTAAGCCTATTATAAGCTGGAGCTTGGGTCAATAAAGGATGGACCATGGGTGTGATTGATTCAAGAATACTTGGACTTAGGGGTTTGATAGGATTAGTTATAGGTTCCCTTACTTTGGACTTTGGTAAGTTTTCACTTTTAAATTTCCTGCATTTTTTTAAGTTACTGTAGCAGTGCTTATTAGTGGCTTATTTAGGCTTGTTTTTGCTTTATTATGTTTGTCCATGCTTATTATGCTTGCCTTTAAGTTTTCAAACCATTTGGTCAAGTTTTTAGTTAATTCTGTCTAAAATAGTTCTTAAATTGCTTAATTTGTGCTTGCTTATTTCAGTGCTTATTCTTGTGCTCTTTCTGCTTATTTATGTTTACTATTGCTAATGGTCATCTGTCTTTAAATATCTTAGCCTAAAATCAGTTTTTAATAGCTTAAGAAGCCATTTGAATAGGTAAAGGGGTGTTTGGGTTAAGCCCCCAAAATGGGTCATATTGAGTTAAAACTCTTTTGGTCACTTTGGCCAGCTTCAATTACATTTTTTAGTTAGTATAAATGAGTTTTTAGAAGTTTTTCAAGTTTAAAATTTGTTTTTAAGGTTTTTGCAAAACCCCCCTTTGAACCTGTGGTGACACAGTGGACTCAAAGGGGCTTAATTGTTTAAGCTTATCAATTTAGCTTTAGAGTCTGTTTTTAAGTGCATTTTGGTGTCAAAATAGAATAGCCTAAGTCTCTGTATTGTTTAATGAGTCTTGGTAAAAGACTGACAAGTCTTAGATTTATATTTTCATAAGTTTTAATTAGCTTTTTTTTTATTTTCAACTTTCAGCCTTTAAACCATGTTATTAGCTTGTGAATTTTTGAGCACAAGCTCATTATGAGCTTGTCTCTGTCTGTTTTAGCTTATCTTTGAGCTTTGAGCTTATTTGATGGCTTAAACCAAGGGCTGCAAAGAGCCCTTTGGGTCTGCCACTCAGGGCTCCCCTGGTGCAAAGTGCCAAATTGACAGCTGCTATAAGCTATCCTAAAGCTTATCATCTACCTTGTTTTCAGCAATTTTAGATAGCTTATAGGGTGTGCTTAAAGCCCCTATAAGCTCAGCCATTGGGTCCCACTTTAAGGGCTTGAAAATAAGCCCTGAAAGTGCCCCAAGGGCCTGTTTGGCCTGCAGCCAAGCTTTGTAGGCTTAATTAGCTTATTGCAGCTTAATGCCCTGTCATTTTAGCTTATTTAGGTTTAGAATAGCTTATTAGGTTAGATTAGGTCTAATGTGCCTTAGTTTGTCCCTTTTAGTGCTTATTCTAGCTTATTTGTTGTTTATTTAAAATTTCTAAGTATAAAGCCATTTTTGGCTTAGGTGCTTATTTAGCTTTTTAGTCTGTTTTTATTTGCTTATTTTAGCTTATAAATGCTTAATAGACTAGGGTAGATATAGGACTTAGCTTAATTCTCATTTTCATAGCTTATATTAGCTTAACTAAGCCAACAATGTAGCTTGTTTTTGCTTTAAGTGAGCTTTAGCATTTTGCCAGCTTTTTGGCTTATTTCTGAGCTTATTATTAAGTTTCAATAAAAAGTTCAAGTTTTAAAAATGCTAATTTATATGTGCTTTAAAACTTTGTAAAAAAAAAAATTTGAAAAAAAATAAAAAGGGGAAGGAGGGAAGTCCCAAGGAGCCGAGGCTCGAACTCGGGACCTCACCTCCCTCAACCCTCTTAAACACACACACACACTACCAACTGCGCCCTTGGGTCTTTTCTGTTAGACCCTTGGGCCAGTTTATTTATAAACACAATTTGGCCATTTTGCCTTATAAGTTGTTTAAGCTTATTTGATAAGTTGGTCTCTCCCTTTCAATTTTCATAGGACCCTCACAACTTTAGCTATTTTGTGTATTTTTTTAGAATTTTTTTACACACGTTTAGTATTTTTTATAATTTATTTTCTTTTAAAACTTTAAAAATTCATAAAAAACAAAAGAAAAATCAGAAAAATATAAACTTTTTTTTAAAATTTTTCTTTTTTTATATATTTTGTAGGAAAAATATTAAAGTTTCTGTAGGGTTAATTTTTCAAAAAATTTATCTTTAAAGAACGGGTTTTGACCCCGTTTTTGTTTTGACTCGTTTTTTGTCCAAACGAACTCCGTTTTTAGTCTAGTTTTTTTTAAACTTCATTTTTAGTCAAGTAGAGTCTATTTATATTTTAAAAATTGTTCTAGGATTTAAATTGCAAAATTTAGGTTTTTAACCCTTGTTTTTCGTGCCCGTTTTATTTTCCCCTTTTTGTTGAAGATTCGGGGCTTCGTTTTCTAGTTTAAATTCATATTTTTTAGGCGTTTTTTCTAAACGTTTAGTCGTTATTGTTTAATTTGACTTTTTCAACTTCCCAAACTCATTCCTTCCCTCAAACTCAAATCTTCGATCGTATCGATTTACCATTCCAGCCTCGTTGGGGATTTACGACCCGGGAACACTCTATACTACTTCTCGGTATCATTGATTGTTGGTTTTTACACTTCTTTATATATTTTATATTTTGTTATATATTATATATATTTACGGTGTGAATCCGGCACGATCAAGTAGCACCCCCGGTTACCTTCCGCTGCTATCCGATTTTTGGGGTGTGACAAATTCATAATTCCAATCATACAATACAAACTATAAGATGAATTAGCTTTACAATATTCATGTGTATTGTCTACGTACATGCAAGAAACAAAAAGTGTACTTATTAGGCATGGGTCGCTCGATGGGACCAACTTCCATGATTGATCAGGGTTTTAAACTAATTGTAGAGCTGTGTTAATCAAAAATAGGCATACTTATAAACACAGTTGAAGTAGTCCCACCATCCAATTCCAATATCAAATCCTGACCTCCACCTTCCGACCCCATTCCATGCTCAAAATCCCATATTCCACTATTTCTCTCCCGTTTCATCACTTCACTCAGCTACGCCACACTACTTCACGATTTCACTATAAAAAATAAACACAAAATTTAAAATAACCTCAAACACTTTTAAGCTATGAATAATATATAAACTTGACATAATTGGAACACTTATCGGGTGTTTAGGATTGCGTTTGTAAAGCAAGTTACACGTGTAAGAGGTCCTAACCTCATTTTACTGTGTTTTCTATATAAAATAGGCTAAGGGTCAGATTTTTTTTGAGCCAAAAATTGTTTTCTTATAATCACATAATCTCCTCCAAAACGTATTCCCAAACACCTTTTACTCACCACAGCGCGAAATATACAATATTTCACTATAAAAAAAAGCAACTCAGATTATCATTAATTCCATAATATGATACAGAGATTAGTATATTAAAATCAAAAAATTACATCACTTATCGGAAGTCAAAAATGTTCCCAGCTTATTGACCACCAAAATACTCATCCTTATTTTTGTTGAATTTTGCAAATGATCTTCTCCATTAGCAAAACTACATTAGTAAGATACATCCAAATTTTACACCATACGCACTGCTATTTAGTGTTATTTTGAGCTTTTCCGATTTTCAAGTTGATTAGTTATTTATTGTTTAATCTAAATGTAAATGATAAAAATCAATTCACAAACTAATGTATGAAGAGAAGTTATGGGTAATATAGAAGTAAATAGTGATTAAAGTGTTTAGACTTCGACGTCTGATCACACTTGATTGATTTATCAATAAAAGACATTGCATCACACTGTTTTGCGGGTTTCAAGAGGATAACAACTCAAATGTAAAGCAGATTATGTTCTTACAGCATGGTTTTAAGTCTTACATAGAAAGGAAGACACAAATTAGTGAAAGTACTTACCCAAATGAATAAATTGATGTAATCCAAAATTAACAACATTAAGGAATATCGTATTCATTTCAAAAGGAGCATTTCTATAGCCAAGAATGGTCTTTAAGGGTTTTGATGACGTGTAGTATGGACCGGCCCGGCCTACTAATACTTTTATGGCCTTTGTAGCTACTAATGGGCTTTCGGCCCATGTATAGCGGTCGCGGATCGCGGTCACGGGCACAGTGCTTCTTGGATCCATATGCAGCGGCTATTATCCGTAGCCGCGGTACCTTTGTGAGTTATCTTTCAAAGTAGATAAACTAATCAAACAAAACATATACTTTACTTATTTGAACCAGTTAGGATAATAACAAATCTCGACAATCCCGGCCGCATCTTGGGCCGAAAGTTACGAAAACCCTAAAGGGTATTCAGCCTATAAAAGGAGCATAATCATGGTCAATACAGGTATCTCATAAACCCTAACCACATACAATTACTCTCTAAACCGTATACTTACTCTCACGCCGGAGTCCAATCGTGGGATCCGCTCCCACGATAAGATTAACGGTGTTTGTTCCCTTATGCATGGTCCTTCAACGAATTCACTTGGTACAAGAATAAGGTGCTCTACATCCGAATAGCCGCCTATTCGGATCAGGCTAGACCCAACCAAACTTTTGTATCAACAGGTTTTATATTTTTCATGCCGAATCCCGTTAAAAGGAAGTAGACTACATTGTTTTCTAATCCTTTCAAAGATAGGTAATTTGTTGCATCTCTGGACCCATTAGGACGAATTACCCCTGACATCTATTTATATACGTAATTAGTTTAGTGCATTCGGACTCCAAGAATATAAGTAGCAAGATTTATATTTTAAGTTTTCACAAAATAGACAAACAAAAATAAAATAACATAATGGTACCTTTTTAGTCATTTGTAGTCTGTCGTATGCCTTTGACATATCCAACTCATCGTTTCAAAGAACGTCTCTACTCTATAGTAACACCATCGCACATTCCACGTGCATAGTGACCATCGAGATTGGGCATTATCCATTCAATAGCTCCAGAAATCAAAAAATCAAGATCACGATACTTGTTAAATTGAGAATGTGTAGAAACCAACTGGGTTACCTCAGTTGGCCCTCCACCAACCTAGAGGTTGTAGGTTCAAGCCTCGTTAGAGGCATGTGTGAAATATATTATGAGATAGTATAGGTCGTGAAAAAATTACCATTCTAAACAAAATTTGAGAATCTGTAAAAAGTTCTACATATGATTTTAGGTCAATATAAATCTACCTGGGACTCCCCTGATGCCTTAAAAGACAATTGTCCATAACTGAAGCTGCTTCAACTTGAACCTACTGAACCATACCCCCACAATGTGACAAACACGTTATCTAGTAATGACTTTAGTGCTACATGAGCTACTAATCACTAAATTAATTAGTCAGCTTTTTAATTAAAAAGCATTTTTCTATACGTCTAACATACCTCTAGGCTTGGGCCGCACTATTACTTGGGCTTCTGGGCCCAACTTGTTAATAACGGGCCGTGGTAAAACCCAATCTCGCATGGGCCACAGCCCGACCCAGCGATCCGTCCGCGGATCCAGTTTTAGACCATCCGTCCGCGGCTGTCCGCACGATTACCGCGGAACCTTGCCCGACAAGGGACCCACTCTGGCCACTACTAAAGCAACCGAAATACTAGGAAACCCTAGTACTAGACACCTATAAATAGGGATCACAATACATCCCAAAATGTACACAGTTATTCTTATTCTCTCTGACATATACTCTGACAATATGAATACTTACTCTCACGCCGGAGTCTAATCGTGGGGTCCGTCCCTACGGTAAGGCTAACGGTTTACTTTTAATTGTGCAGAAAATCATCTCACTTCTCTTGCTCTAGTACAAGATCATGCACCCAAGTCATTTGAAAGTCCGGCCCGATAAAGGACTTCAACACCTTGCTAAACCCGACACGAATTTTGTACTAACAAGTGGTGCCATCCGTGGGACCCTTACGCAACCACGATTCTCTAAAAATTCACCATGAGCACTCACGAACAACAAATCACAAACAATCTCACGTCCGCCGTGAGGAACACAGGGGGAAGGAATGGCCCCCAGGGTCTTGAGGAACCTATGTCTGACGAGGTTCTTAGGGAAATGTGCGACAAAAATTATCACCAACTCTTGCTACTCATCGCCGAAAAGATGCAAAAAAGAAAAAGAGCAGAAAGACAAACTCAACGCAGTGAAAGCACGACTGATCTACGGTGACGAGTCCGGAATTAAGATAAGAAGCCGTGAAGAATCGCACTACTCTGAATCCAAGACACCAACTGCTCGAACAGAACCCAGAAGAAGGCACGGAGATAGGTATTCCCGAAGCCCATCACCACACGCCAGTGTTTTCAAAAGGCTTAAGAAGTGCAGATCCCCTTCACCGCGGCCCCGGCCACGGAAGGAAGGAGGCGTGTTTAATAGGTTGGGAAGAAAGGAGCCAGCTGCATTTGCACGCTCTCATAGTCGTCAACGGAGTCCCCAAGCAAAAAGAACTGAAGTAGAAGCAAGAAGGTTAATGAATAACAATTGATGTTGACAAAGACTTGTGATAGCATTCTTATTTGATGTTGACTTTTAAAGGTTAATGAATAACGATTCCTTACGATCTGAGTGGCGCAACGTATTCCATCCACCCAGGTTCTATTAGGATCTAGAGAAATTCTATTGGCTGTCATCAAGAGGTGTAGTCTTGGAAATAAGTAGACGTGTGAAAAGAAGTAATCATAATTATGGTACGTAACATAATTATAAATGCATCACACACGTGAACTTGTAACCTTGATTAGCCTAACTTAAATTCAACTTTCAATTAAATCTCGGGACGAGATTTCTGTAAGGGGTGGAGACTATAACAACCCAAGAATTTTCATCAAATGCAAAACCTATTTTACTATGATCACAATTGTACGGGGAAATTTTTCGCTTTATTACATTACTTGCATTGTCAATATCTCATTAAGCAAGGTAACTTGCATAACTAAAGTAGACAAGCTCACGCAACCTATCTATGGCAATCCTAAAGACTTCATTGAAAGATACAAGGCAGTAAGTCCAGGATGTAGGAAGGAGCTCCGGAAATGCATGAAAAATCTCAGGTTATTATATGCACGGAATAACCCACATTGGTTAATTAACGTCTAATGAAAGAAATCCGAGGTCTATGTACGAAATGTATAGAATAGAACTACTATTTCCTACAAGGGAAGTAGCTGCATTCCGGTCACGGCCCAGAAGAAAATCATCTATTATCATGGAAACAGACTAGAGGAGGGGAAGGAAACAATCAGAGGGGGGGGGGACAAACCGAATTTCAAGAAAGGCTTCAAAAACAAACAAAGACCAGATCATAAGCCAGATAGATTCTCACTTCTCGCCAAAAGAAATTTTCGCTCTGGAAAAAGGAAAGTTCAAAGCCCCACCCCCAATGGTAACTCCTGCGGAGAAAAGGGATCCGAATAAATACTGTGAATTTCATTCAGATACAGGACACAACACAGACGAATGCATGCAGCTAAGGAAGCAAATAGACGAAATGATCAAGTCCGGAAAGTTGTCGCAATTCATCAGAGAATTAAAACAGAACGACAAGCCGAAAGCACCGAAAAAGGGGAAGCATCCGAAAAGGATAAACCTTTGGCTATACTGATGATTCAACCATGGGAAAGAGTGGCCAAGCCCAGGATTACCCAAAGCTTCTCTCCGGAGACAGCGATTTCCTTTCCGCCTTTGGGGAAAGAAGACGGAACGGAGGGACCAATGATAATCGAAGCCGAAATGGGCGGGCACTTTGTGCACAGGGTATACGTCGACGGCGGAGCATCCTCAGAAGTCTTATACGAACATTGCTTTGTAAAACTCCGCAAAGAGATAAGGGATCAAATGGTTCCGGCCACCACTCACCTTATCGGATTCAGTGGAGAGACCATTTGGCCACTAGGCCAGATAGCCTTGCTAGTCAAAATAGGTGATGAAGTACATTCCACCTCCGCGTGGATGAACTTCATGATTATCAGGTCACCATCCCAACACAATGCAATAATAGGCAGGCCAAGCATAAGGAAAATCCGTGCCGTACCATCAACAACAAATGGGATGTTAAAATTCCCCGTGGAGGACGGCACGGTAACGCTACAGAGCAGCAGAATCATTCCCATGGAATGTGCTATGATCTCCGAACCTAGCATCCAGCCTCCCACAGTAGACCAAGTACTGGAAGAAAAAATAAATGTAGCAATTCACCCGGAATACCCCGAGCAGACAGTTGCCATAGGGTCGACATTGACAGAAAAGATGCGCAAAGAACTATGTTCCTTGCTCAAACAAAACTTGAATATTTTTG